>SDVV010018363.1:0-13776 GCA_016164225.1 Gammarus roeselii
CATGTGGACTGTAAAAACAAAAAATTTCACTCAAGCATTTTAGGGGGGGGGGGGGAGGGAGTGGGGTGGCAGAGGTGTCTTTGGTCCCAAAAGAGACAGACGAGTCTCGAAGAGTAACCCAAATCCCCCGGGTCCCCCGAGCTCCCCGGATCTCCTCGTCTCAGCTCATCTCGGCTTGTCTCGAATCATTTCGGTCAGTCTCGGCTCGCCGCGACTAACTCGACTCGCCTCAACATGTTTCGACTGATCTCGACGCACCTCGACCAGCCTCGATGCGACCTTTGCCCTCTGCGTCAGTAATCCGCGGACTGTGATGGTTAATTGTTCTACTAAAGCATTTCACATATATAAATTTTTCTGTGATTGGGTTTTACAGCGTGGGGAGGGAAAAACAGGGGTCCCAGGGTTCAGAGGGGCCTCAAGCGTGTCCCAAAGTTTCTCAAGGTGGTCCCAAAGAGTCAAGGGTGTCCCTAAGGGCCCCGGAAGGGTCCAAGTGGGTCCCCCCAGATCGTCCTGGTCTTCCAAGTACCTCGGGTTCCCGACACCCCCGGGTCCCTAGATTCCCGCAAGTACCCCCCACTTCCGATTCGTCGCCTCGCCAGTCGACTCGTTTCTATTCGCCTCGACTCGCCTCGTCCCCTCCACGCACAGTGCAATTCAAGACTTCCACTCTCTAAGATCAACATCAACATTATTTCACTGTTTAGCCATCAAATCGGCTAGCTGTGCTCGGACATTAATTAGGCGACCGAGAGGTCGCAAATTCTCCCACCGTAGGTTGGACTAGACTAACTAACACACCGCATAGTCCACCTAGGGCCCTTGCGGGCGTCTAACGATTCATAATTATATTACTAATCCAAAATTGATCACCATGAAAAAAGAGCACAGATGAATAATAGAGCAAACGAAATACGAAATAATATAATACTAAAATAGGGTGTTAATGATCTATAAAAATAAAAATCATCCATCCACCCCAACTCATACGCGGACCATCTCACAATAATCACACAACACCACAAACACGAGACAGCAGCTGTACACCTTCAGCAGTACCTGAACTACCTTGAAGTCTGGCTGCTGGACATCAGAATGAAGGTGTCCGCAAGAAAGTCGTCCCTCACACTGTCGACTTCGGATAACAGTGAACGCCGCATCCACCTTCCTGTCGCGGTCAACAACACCCCCATACCCCACAACCCCACTACAACTATCCTTGGAGTAACTTATGACATGGGGATGACATTCAAGCCTCACACAATCAACATCTGCACCAAAACCAGACCCAGACTGAACGTGTCTAGGGTACTCACTACAACCTCTTACGGTCACTTCAAGAAATCAATTACAACACTATACAAACAATTCATCAGGAACGAAATCTCCTGCGCAAACACCGCTTGATCCTCAAACCTTGCACCCACAGACATCAACTTCCTGCGAAGGATACACAACACGGCCTTGCGCATCGCAACGGGCTGTACACAGACAACACCCACTCCACACTTGCATGAAGAAACCCAGGCCCTCTCTCTCAAGCAACATCTTGATATGAGAGGGACCCAATTCTTCAACAAAATTTCAGACCTGGCACACCCCTGCCACAACCTACTGAACCCTCGTCCAAACAACCAACACCTCGTCCAACTTACCGAAATTCCGTCCAGATGGGACAGTCAGCCATGATATGGGCTATTGTAAGAGGGACTAAACAGTCCATGCAGTCAGTATGGGGTGGCGACGCCTCCATTAGGTGTCTGTGCATTAGACTGCCGTGTCTAATTCTCAATCGGCATAGAGTTTTCTCGGTTCGTCGAGATCGGTTGCTTGAAGAGACCCAGGGTGTGGGCGTGTCTTTAATAGTACGCAATTTATTTTTCATAGGAACATCAGACCATTCCATGTTCCATTTATTTCGCTCAGACCTTTCAATCGCTGGGTTAAAGTCTTTATATGGAAGTGGACGCTGTTCTGCTGAGTCATGTGCCGCTGCAGCTCTTCGCGCCGCTTCATCCGAACGCTCATTGCCACCACCCCACAGTGGCCCGGAACCAGGCACAAGATTAGATTAGAGTGTCAACGCTTACTAGTGCACTGGAGTCTATGTCTTTCTGGCACCGACGTCGAAACAGCAGCCAGCGCTGCATGAAGTCATCGTCAGTCTCCGGGATTATTTTGACTCACGGCATGCTTAGGTCCCTACTGTTTATAGGGATATAGGGAGAGGTCACTAATGTGTCCTACTCAAAGTGAGCAAGAAAACGGTGGTCCTCCGGGATAAAGGAGTCTATCGGAAGGTAAGATTAAGTATGATCAATTCACAACAAATCAGATTTCAGCTAG
This sequence comes from Gammarus roeselii, assembly GCA_016164225.1. NCBI lineage: Eukaryota > Metazoa > Arthropoda > Malacostraca > Amphipoda > Gammaridae > Gammarus > Gammarus roeselii. The sequence goes on from SDVV010018363.1 coordinate 2,347, forward strand.
GAGGCTGGTTTCTCGAAGGTAGCTGAGAAGCGGTTCCGCATTGAATTAGGCGGAGAATACAAGGAAGGTCCAGGAACCGGCTCCTGGGAAAGTATGTGCGTCGACATTTCGTCCATGTGGGGCACTCTGCCATGACATGGGCTATTGTAAGAGGGACTAGACAGTCCATGCAGTATGGGGGTGGCAACGCCTCCATTAGGTGTCGGTGCGTTAGTTGTTGTAGTTGCTTGTTTTCCACCGAAGTCCCAACGCGAAGTTGATGTAGACTCCCCCGTAAGGCAATTGAAGAGTGGCAAAGTAGGTGCAGCGTAGATTACGAGTAGGTTCAACGCAGATTCCGAGTATGTTCAACGCAGATTCCGAGTAGTTCCAACGCAGGCTCCGAGTAGGTTTACCATAGATACATAGTAGGTTCAACGTAGATACAGAGTAGGTTCAACGTAGATACAGAGTAGGATTAATGCGTAGTTACCGAGAAGGTTTAACGTAGTACAGAGTAGGTTGAACACCAGGGAGACGTCACGCAGCATTGTCTCAGTCCCACTTTCACTGTGAACCAATCACTCACCTCGCTTTCCACCCTGACACATGCTCGGCTGCCAGCATAGATGTCCGCCCACTCCATACAAACGCAACAACCTCTTCCCTGTCAATCCTGTTGTATGCTTTCTCCAGATCCATGAAGGCCTAGGACACATCCTTTCCTTCATCCTTCCCAGAACACATCCTTTCCTACTTCTCACAGACCTGTCTCACAGCAAAAATCTGATCGGTACACCCTCTGCCACTCCTAAAGCCACACTGTTTCTCTTCAACTGCGCAGTCCGTACAGTCTCTAATCCTTTTGATCAGCACTCTCCCGTACAACTTACCAACCACACATAACAGACTGATACCTCTCGAGTTGCAGCATTCATTTTTATCTCCTTTGTACTTATATAGCGGAACAATGCAGGCACTGCGCCACTCAATCGGTACCACGCCTGCCACAAAAACATGTTCAGTAACCTCACCAACCATTCGACTATCATTACTCCACCCTTCTTCAGGCACTCGGTCGCAACGCCATCCAAACCAGGGGCGTTTCCTGCTTTCATCCCGTCCACCGCCTCCTGCACCTCTTCCTTGGTCATGTCCGCCACTAGTCTTTCTCCCAAAACCGGCATCCGTGCACCACCACCCACAGCAACAATATCAGCCTCTCCGTCATCCGCAAGAGAGGTGCTTAAGATAAAATAAACAGCGAAAAAACAAACAAAAAATATGGGGAGAGTTGTCAAAAGAAGAAGAGAGATAAGTTAATGGAGTTTCATCAACAAAAAAGAGGTTAAAGAAGTAAAAAAGATGGAAGCAAAACCAGGAAAGGGTAGGGTAGAGAAAGAGAGACAGTGATGAGTGAAGAATAAAAAAGTCCGAAAGGAAAATAGGTTGTTCACCCCCCGGTTAGATCGTGACCCCGTGCGACCTGTGAATCAGTAGCTTTAGGAGGTTGTTTGCAATAATCGAGAAGGGTTCTAGAGTGTTTTTGGCTGCTGAACCGTAAACGACAGCTACAAAATTAATGCGTGAGCGTATGATTGTTCTGAACAACGTCATGCCGGTGACCATATCGGTACCGAATTTCAGAGATGTTACCGAGGAGATAAGTCCCACTGATCTTTTGTCTCGGGTCTCCATGGCGGTAATGTGGGGTCGCCATGTGAGGTGTGTTGTGCAGTGTTAGTGCTGGTTTCAGGAGTAAGCCGAGCACAAAGGTTAAAATGCATGCTTTTAGTTTACGAGGGACAGAATCGGAATTCGTTTGAGGAAGTCCAGTTCCAGGACTTGGTTTAGACCCTTCTCGAGCTCATGATGAATTGTTGAAAGGCTAGAGTGTCTGTAACACGTTTGTAAGTAGTCCACGTATAGTGACGAAAGAAGTCTCCGTCATGGGCAAGAAGGTCTGCTAGCTGGTCGATTTTGAGGACAAAAAGAGTGACACTGAGGACGTTTCCTTTGAGACGCTCATTTATTGCCAATTCGACTGCGACTGCGTTTTGCCGACCTTGACCCTGAAGGTGCAACTTTGTCAAAATTGTTGGATAAAACGTAGAAGGCGGCCTCTCAAGCCTTTGCGGTGGAGGTCCTTCATGATACCGTATTCCCAGGTAGTGTTGTATGCTTTATCGACGTCGAAAAATATAGAAACCACATGTTCTCCTCAGACGGAAGCCTGTCGAATGTTTGATCCTAGTCGTACGAGGTGGTCCGACGTGGAGGGGTGCTTGCGGCCGCCGCCCCGCCCTAGGTGTTGTTAATGCCGGCATGCAATTCATGGTAGTCAACATGGTGTGAGTTTATCATTCTTTCCATTGTCTTACAGAGGACGCTGGTAAGGGCAATGGGACGGTAGTAACGTGGGTCACTGTGGGTTTTTCCGCATTCGTGTATAGGGATAATTACAGATTACCGTCATTGATTAGGAAAAAATAAGTATGAATACATTATGCTGAACACTTCTAATAGATACTCACGAGCGCCTTCAGGGAGATGTTTGATCATGTTTATCCGCACCCGATCCGGCCTGGATGAAATTTCACGAGTATAGTCTATAGCAGCCGTGTTAATGGTTGAGTGCGATATCTGTCTAAACGTCTGTTGTAGGTTATCCGCGATCTCAGCGGAGGAAGAATAAGCGGGGGTTCTATCTGAGAGAATGGGGATGGGTCGCTCGAGGCATCCCTGAATAAGTTTGATCTTATTTCCCCCCGATTTGGCTGAGGGGGTGTTTCGGTTAATCGCGGTGACAAATTTTGTCCAGTTCTTCTTCACTTCACGTTTGGAAATCGGAATACGACAGATGTTTTTTTCCACACTTTATTCATGAGGGACCGTGCGCGACGGAGGGCTGTGAACAGTCTTTTACGACCTGTCTCTTGCTTCTTGCACGTCCGGACACCACCACGGTTTTGGAAAAAGGTTGAAGGTGAATATCAATGAATGCATGCGGCAGATGCAGTCTGAAATTTCTCGTATCGATGGATGACGAGGTCGTGATTTGAGATGTCGTCAGGGATGCCATCTATATCGCGCCACGCAATATGTGCTGTGTATTCCTCCCAGCTGACTTTCCAGTAGTTGAATCGAAGTTCTTGTACAGCAGGATTGTTTGGTGAGGAGTGATATGATGACTGGGTATGATCGCTGTCGTGTGTTGAAAGCAGATTTCTCCAAACGAGTTGGGCTGGCAGTGTGGGGGAGTATATGGATCAATCGACGGTGGTTTCACTTCAGAGGGTTATTCGGGTGGGTTGTCAGTCATTGAGGAAAACCAGGTTGTGTGTCGATATTGTTGGTCATTTTCACTCCCCTTGGGTCAGTTCTCAAGCATCTCACGTTTTATGGTAGCTGTTGAAGACTCCAAGGAGGAGTACGGGAGAGCAGTTGGATAAGCTATTTGGTCATTAGGGTTTCCGATAGGTCGTGGCTTCTTTACGAGTATATATATAAACCACTGTTATTGATCTTGAAACGCATATTTCCACAGCGATAGCTTGGAATGCCGTCCTAAGGGGAAGGGGGTAGTAAGGTACGCTTTGGTGCATCACGAGTGCCACTCCGCCGCGTGTTGTCAATTACTGTGGCCTTCGCAGCGATGTATAACATAGTAAGAAATTGTGAAGGTGGCGGTCACTCGGAGTTTGATCTGCTGGAGGCTCATCACCAATGGTTTATAAGTTGAGATTATGGATAGTAATTAGTCTTTTTTGTCGGGCATGCGAACTGGGGGTTGGATCCTTTAACCTGGTTTTCGCTGGGTGCGGTCTTGATCAAGACGGACCGAAGTCGTTCTACGTTCTGATCTTGTCGAGCTGTTGTTCGTGGGTTTTACTCAGCTTTTTGCTTCGTGGCAGGTGGGCGTCGAGCACCACGTAGTCATTGTCGGAGCTGTCTTCATCTCTTCGCCTTTCGTTTTTGCGTTAGTGGACCTCACTTCGTGGTCGTCTGAGGAGGCAGCATCCATCTCGGAGTCTTCCTGGGCGCCGGTGGGTTCGTAGCCAGGGCCACTCGGCTCCATTGCGAGGGCGGTAGTGTTACTGCTAGGGAAGGGTGTTGAGGTCTTGTTATGAGGTGGTGTTGACAATGGGTATCATCGGAGAGATTGGATTTACTTGTAGATTGAACTGCATTGTCATAATTAAGGCGGATTGGGTTTTTGTCGTGCCAGATTTTCAATAGCTTGTTTCCGCGTGACTCTGCGGTCGTTTTGTATGATTGGCATCGCTTTTTGGTCGATGTGTTTCCACAATCGCGGTCGCCTGCCTCATGAAGGCACGAGCTGTGGTAGAACGTAGGTTGGAATGCTTTGTAATCCTCTGTCAGGCTCGCCAGCGCACCACTTGCAATGTTGAGGTGTGTCCGGGGTGTAGTACTTGTTGACGTGGCCACCGTATTCCAGACTTTTTTGTAGATTGCAGGTCATGTCGTAACTGGGTAAATTTATGTTTTTCCTCGTCCACCCGGGATTACTATGAATTCCGATGCGTCAGGTCTTGGGAAGGTAATTTGGTATGCGGTAGAATGAGTGTTTAACGATTTGATCCATCTTGCTAGATAAACTTCGGTAACTCCATAATCCTTTGCTAAACCCACTGCAAACGCACTCAGGTCAGTTGTGGAGGTTTACAAGTGTTTACAAGTGTAGGAAGACAACAACAGGCCTATTGGCCTAAACTAGGTTGCCTTTTGATAGCAAGAGGATTAGTTTTGAAGTAGAACGTCTAAGAGAGCTTCGTGTGCCATTTCTGTTTTTTTTATAACAACAGGAAATGGAACGGTTCAGCTATTTATCGGCGATTTATGTAGAACTTATCGAGCCGCGACTTAAACGTTTCGATTGTATTGCTGTTTACAACCTCCGCTGGAAGTTTGTTCCCTTCTTGGACAACTCTATACGTAAAGAAATTGAACGTTTCCCAACGCTTTTGTATTCATTGTTCCAAGTCACTCCGTTCGGTCGACGTTTTCCTTACCCTTCGACGTTTTCCTTACCCTTCATAATCTTCCACACTTCCATCATGTCGCCTCTGACTCGACGTTTCTCTAGCAAATTTTAAGATTGAGTTCACGAAGCCTGTCTTTGTACGATTTATTCCGCAGCGAGGGGATGAGTTTGGTAGCTCTAAGTAAAACCTTCTCAAATTTAATAACATCTTTTTTAAGGAATAGAGACCAGAATTGAACAGCATACTTGAGATGCGGTCTAAACAAATGCATTAAATAACTTGAGCATACTGTGCTGTTTTTTGTAAGAGATAGTGCGGTATATCATACTTAGCATTTTGTTGCCTTTCTTGGTAGCATCGTTACATTGCTTGCTGCTTTTCAAGTCGTTACTAATGATGACACCTAAATCTCTCTCTTCGGTGACGGGAATGAGTTTTTTTCCTGACATTGAATATTCGTATTTGGGGTTATGAACACGTATGTGCATAACTTTGCATGTCGACATTAAATTTCATTTTGACACTTTTCTGACCAATCAACAATTTTTTTCAAGTCTAGTTGGATCTGCTGACATTCTAGTTCAGTTTGCACTTTTCCTCCGATTTTATTATCGTCTGCAAACTTGCTAATGTTTGAGAGTACGTTGCTATCGAGATCGTTAATGCATATTATAAAGAGAACTGGCCCTAACACGGATCCTTGAGGCACGCCGCTTGTAACGTTACCCCAGGGGGAGGAAGCTCCGTTAAGTACAACTCGCTGCTGTGGGTTCGCAAGCCAGCATTTAATCCAGTTGTTAAGCTTGCCTCTAATTCAGATGCTGTGCAATTTACTAATTAGGCGCTTGCGGGGGATTTTATCAAAGGCATTTTGAAAGTCAAGGTAAATGATATCGATGTGGAGATTTTGTGTCGTGGGTTTCGATTATATTTCTGAAAAAGAGTAGCAGATTTGTAAGACAGGAACGGTTGTGTCAAGAAGAATGTAGCAGGAAGTGTACATAATTCGTTTGGTAGCGTTGAAGGACGGAGGAAATTCAACTGTAACTTTGTGTTTGTCTATGTGGGTAAGTTTTTCTTTTGCGTTGCTTTGTTCAAGTTTTACGACATAGGCAAGATACTTCTTTCCCTGTCGGTGGACGTTTTCTGGTTTACCTCCTAGGTATTGTGGGAGTGAGTTAATCATAGTAAAAGGCTTCGCTGAGGGAGCTACTTTGCTTGTACCGCTATCCATGAGCGTTATGAGGAAGTGAGTGGCGAATGATGATGATCTTTTCTCCTGAGTGGGAGGGTCAGCCTGGGAGGAGTGCTACGAGGCCATAGCCTCTCGTCGTTCGAACTTGCAGTCTGTCTGGAATTGGAGAATTTCTTCATTTTTTATCTAGGTAGCGGTCTTAGCGTATCAGGTGGTTGGTTTACTTTGCCGTAAAAACAGAGTGATTCTTCGGATGGGTAAGACTGGGCATCGTCCAGTCAATCATGGTCGTCTTGAGAGCAGTGTGAGCCTCTTTGCTTACCATAACAATCTCTGCTCGCATCAGGCGTCTGTCAAAGGGTATAACCTTGGTTTCGGCGTCAGGAAAAAGTACGACTATGTGGTTAGGTGGGGTAGGGCAGTTGAATTTCAGTAGAAGATCCGTGGTGGCTGTGTTTTTTTTGTGTGATTCTAGCTTCGAACACACAGTACTCGTATTGAACGAGTCTGGTGACGAGCTCGTCAGCTTGCTCCTTCAGAAGATTCTCAATAAAAATCAAGCCCGAAGTCATGGAGAAAGTTGGGTGTGATGTGATTGTGCATGACTTTTGGCATATTCTGGCCTTAGAGAGTTTAGTGTCGCTGTGAAGTTGCGTATCTACTCTAATGGTGAAGCTTTCGTTGCCGCTGGTGGTGATGCTTATTACTGGACGGCCAGTAATGGAGCCTAGTTCTTCTCGTAGAGTGTGTGGACAAATATCCCGTCTGTCCTTGGCGGCGAATGAGGAAAGTTGGGACCGTTGTTGAACAGGTTGTTTTCATTAAATGGCGTCGGTTGGGTTTTATGGTATGACGAGTCGTTGAGGTTGTCGTCGGGTGTGTAGGTTGCGGTTCCCTTTGGCATGATGCTAGTCTCGTTAGTCGGTCGTCTATTGCGCTGGTTTCGGCGCGGTGGAAGTCTTCAGTTTCCTGCTTGGTAAGGCCAGTCTTTTGGTCAAGTGAATTTTTTATTGCGACAATGCTTCTGGTCAACTCCGCGTTACGGTTGTTGGTTCGGTCGTCTTCGGCTAATGTGGAGCTGTTCGTCTTAGAGAAGCTGACGTTCGTTGCTGTCGGGATCCTGGTCTTTGTCACTTCGGAGGAAAAGCTGGTCCCTCTTGAATGGGGTTAGCCCCTGGTTCACGCCAGGGGCCATGGGGCTCACGCATGAAGGCTTCTTGACGAGTTAACCGATTTGAATGTTGACGTTAAACGACCAAATTCAAGGCGAACAAACGTGTGGTTTAAGGTCCCAGCACAAATAAGGGAACAACTTGTGCTATCTTGGGGGTTCTCTGAAAAGATCCGATATTAATTGTCACGGGGAATAGAATACGCTTTCCAGTCAATGTTCCTGTTGGCCAGCAGCCTGTTTCTACTTGTAGTCAATGTTCCTGTTGGCGAGCAGCCTGTCACTACTTGTAGTCAATGAACTTGTTGGTAAGCTGCCTGTCATTACTTGTAGTCAATGTATCTCTTGGTGAACAGCTTGTTACTACTTGGTGTCAATGTTCCTGATGGCGACCGGCCAGTCACTGACTGGAGTCAATGTTCCTGTTGGCGAGCAGCCAGTCACTACCCAAAGTCAACACTCTTGTCGGCGAGCAGTTAGTCACTAGGTACCTGAAGTCGATGGTTGCGTTGGCGACCAGCCAGTCACCACCTGGAGTCCATGTTTATGTTGGCTAGAACCAAAAAAACGGTTACTTCCCAAACTCAACGTTCCTGTTGGCGGGTAGCCTGGCACTCACTACCTCGAGTCAATGTTTTGTTCCGTTAGCGAGCAGCCGGTCACTACCTAGAGTCGATGTTCCTGTTTGCGATTACTAGACAGTCACTACCTGAATTCAATGATCCTGATTGCGAGCAGCCAGTCATTAACTGAAGTCAATGTTCCTGTTGGCGAGTACCAGCCAGTTAATACCCGAAGTAGTCAACATTCATGTTGGCAAAGCAGCCTGCCACTGGCATGAGCCAATGTTCCTGTCGGCGAGCAGCCAGTCACTACCCAAAGTCAATGTTTCAGTTGGCAGGCAGCATGGAACTCACTACCTGGAGTCATGTCCCTGTTGGCAAGCAGCCAGTCACTACCCAAAGTCAACGTTCCTGTTGACGAGCAGCCTGTCACAACCTGGAGTCGATGTGTCCGTTGGCGAGCAGCCAGCCACTACATGGAGTGAACGTTCTTGTTGGAGAGCAGCCTGTCCCTACATGGAGCGAATGTTCTTGTTGGAGAGCAGCCTGTCACTACATGGATTCAATGTTCCTGTTGGCGAGTACTAGCCAGTCACTATTGGAAATCAATGTTCCTGTAGACGAGCAGCCTGTCACTACATGGATTCAGTGTTCCTGTTGGCGAGTACTAGCCAGTTACTACTGGAAATCAATGTTCCTGTAGACGAGCAGCCTGTCACTACATGGATTCAATGTTCCTGTTGGCGAGTACTAGCCAGTCACTACTGAAAATCAATGTTCCTGTAGACGAGCAGCCTGTCACTACATGGATTCAATGTTCCTGTTGGCGAGTACTAGCCAGTCAATACTGGAAATCAATATTCCTGTTAGCAAGCAGCCTGTCACTACCCGAAGTCAAATTTCATTTTAGCGAGCAGCCTGTCTTCACCGGAAATCAAAAAACCTCTTGGCGGGCAGCCCGTCACTAAATTGAGTAAATGTTCCTGTTGGCGAGTACCAGCAAGTCCCTACCTGAAGTCAATGTTCCTGTTAGCAAGTAGCCTGTTGCACTCGGCGCTGTCGACGAGCGGTAGCTGTGTCCAGCTGCCCTCGGTGACAGTCTCTGTGAACTCGTGTTGGGCAATATGCGGCAACACCTTCATTCCGCCAAACAGACCGCGCACGATGGTGTAGTGCACGATGAAACGTGGCGAGCACGGCTTGCCCCGCAGCACGAGCTGCAGAACAAGGAAGGGGTTACTTTATCGCTCCAGCGTAGGTGTTGACTGCTCTAATTTTCAGCGTGTTTCCTGACACCATCAAGACGCTCATCTTTAGTGAACTATTCAACAAGATATTGTTATTATTGTTGAAGTTATTGTTGACGCGAGCTGTTATCCTGGTGCTAGTGGGAACAAGTAACCGTCACCACAGACTCTTCGTCATGATCAGTCGGCGGAAAACGGTTTTTGAAACCACACCTGCACGACCCAAGTCACAAAACTTTAGGTCGTGCAGAGATGGTTCCAAATACCATACACCGAGCGGTCAAGGCGAGGTGTCGGTGCCGACGACCATCATTTAAGTGACTGATAAATTGACAGGGGGGCGACCATGCTTTCACTTTTCGCGAGAACAACGCAAACATGCCACACGAATACCTATCATGTCTGTGGCTTGGAGCAGGCATAGAAACGGTCGAGAAGACGTCAGGTAGCCTGGGATCAAAAAATTGCATCTTAGTCATTATGCAGATAATCCAGATAGGTTGCTAAAGTATTCTGAACCATCGTTATAGACAAGCAAAATAACTCCAATTCTCAAAACTTTATGTGTGACGGACAAATTTATTTCGCCGAACGGAAATAGCATTCAACGACGGGCAAGGTAAATTGTTATTCCTCATCAGTCGAGAACGCTTGAAACATTATCTTGTAAAAAAAAAGTAATCGGTGGTTGATGAGGTGCCGCCACAGCCCCTCACCAGGTAGGAGAGGTGTTACTTTGTAGGAACTTGCCTCTCACCTGGTAGAGGAGTGCTGTGTAGCCTCTCACCAGGCAGGTAAGAAAAAAAGCCTCCTAGTTGTTACCTGGTAGGAGAGGTACCGCTAAGCTCCTCACCTGGTAAGAGAGGCGCAATCTAGCCCCACACCTGGTTGGAGAGATGCACATAGCCTAGCACCATTTACGAGATATGCCCCCTAGTTCCTCACCTGTTAGGAGTAGTGCCGCTATGCTCATCATCCTGTAGGAGGAATGTCACCTTGCAGGAGAGACGCCACTTAGCCTTTTACCGGGCAAGAGAAGTGCCCTGTAAACCATCACCTGGTAGGAAAAAAGCCACCTAGTTCTTCACCTGGAAGAAGAAAGGCCGTCAAGCTCCTCACCGGGTAAGAGAGGCGAAATCTAGTTCCTCACCAAGTTGGAGAGGTACCACATACCCATCGCCTGGTAGGAGAGATGCCGCCAAGCTCCTCACCTAGTAGGAGAGGCGCCATCTAGCCCCACACCATGTTGGAGAGGTGTCGCATAGCCCCTCACCTGGTAGGAGAGGTGTCGGTGGTTGGACAGGTGCGTGTCGCGACGGTCGTCGTTGAGCCTCATGTTGATGCTGAAAAGGCATCCAAAGGCGGAGAATCGCGTCGTCTCGTAGTAAAGGCGGTTGGTAAACTCCTCCGTGCGGTAGGGCCGCATCTGCACGTCTACGGAAGAACCAAGAATCTTGGTGCGTGCACGAACATACGACAAGGACACTCGATAGCACACGCAGGATTTTGTCAGGCTAGGTATGGCCTCCTAAAGGTGCAGCCTGAGCAATTCTTGTTTGGTGTCGTATTATTAAGTGTCCATTTGAGAAGTGGGAACTGAATTTCACAAATGTTAAGTGCATGGAAATTTGCTTCCTGCTTCTTTGGTGTCCTTGTTGTATGTATGGATTGGAACTGTTGGAAGCGAATGGGCGGAGTTGGCAGTTGAGCCAGTTGCTATTTGCTGATGATACGGCTCTGGTTGCGGATTCGGAGGAGAAGCTATGTAGGCTAGTGTCTGAGTTTGGTAGAGTGTGTGAGAGGAGGAACCTTCGAGTGAACGTCGGTAAGAGTAAAGTAATGAGATGCTCGAGGACTGTCGATGCGAGCAAAATTAGAGTCACCCTAAATGGAGAGCTCATGGAGGAAGTTCAGTGTTTTAAGTATCTGGGCTCCCATGTGGAGATAACTGAACTAGTGGAAACTAAAGTGAAGGCGCGAGAAAAGGAGGGATGTTAAGTGTTGGGTGCACTAAAGAGTCTAATGACCTATGAGACGTTGGGGATGGAAGCAAAGAGAGGGCTGTTTGAGGGTGTTGTTGTCCCAACTGTGCTCTACGGAGCTGAGGCTTGGGTTGGGGGGTGAGAGCAGAAGAGAGAAGAAGGTTGAATGTATTCGAGATGAAATGTTTGAGGAGCATGGCTGGAGTAACGCTGAGAGACCGGATCACCAACGACGTGGTTCGAAACAGAACAGGGATGGTGAAGAAGTTGGAGGACAGAGTGGATTC
>SDVV010018364.1:0-12500 GCA_016164225.1 Gammarus roeselii
ACGTGCACAATAACGCAGTCTGCTGCTGTGAGAGAACATCCTAAGGACGTGTCACGTGCACAATAACGCAGTCTGCTGCTGTGAGAGAACATCCTAAGAACGTGTCACGTGCACAATAACGCAGTCTGCTGCTGTGAGAGAACATCCTAAGAACGTGTCACGTGCACAATAACGCAGTCTGCTGCAGTGAGAGAACATCCTAAGGACGTGTCACGTGCACAATAACGCATTGTGCTGCATTGAGAGAACATCTTAAGGGCGTGTCACGTGCACAATAACGCAGTCTACTGCAGTGAGAGAACATCTTAAGGGCATGTCACGCGCACAATAACGTAGTGTGCTGCAGTGAGAGAACATCTTAAGGGCATGTCACGTGCACAATAACGCAGTGTGCTGCAATGAGAGAACATCTTAAGGTTATGTCAAGCTCACACTAACGCAGCGTGCTGCAGTGAGGAGGAAGAATACATCTTGAGGTTGTGTCACGTCCGAAATACTACAATGTGCTGCAGTGAGATTTTATTTGATTTGGGCGTCATTTCCCCGGAGCCACATCGCGAGTCATTGCAAGCACCCCCGTGGAGCGATAATATCATCGAATCTGATAGGTCCGCACACCGTCGTGTGCAAAAATAGCAAACTTTAGAAGGGTTAGACTAAACTTTATTTTTCAATTCTGATTTATAAACCACCTGGTGCGTACTGAAACGGAAAGGATTTAAACGCAGCTGGTTTCACGCTTATTCGTACAGTTTGGTGAGTTTTCCGAAATCGATTAGCTATTCCGGTAGGTTAGGTCAGTGAAAAAGCTTCTTAGGTTGCACAGGGGATTTAAGAAGGCTCGTCAGGTGGCTGCGAAGGCATTGCAGCCTATCAGTAAGTGTTTCCCGCTGGTCACCTGATGGCAACAGGGGCCCATGTTTACATCCATTAGATGGTCGGGAGTTATTCACGTGTGTCCCGAGCACAAGCGGTTGATGAACACTTGGTTTATTCTGTTGGAGAACTTGGTTGACCATTCTCCTAACGCGGGTTTAACTGCAAGCATTTCTTTGCCGCTCTGTTGCCATATAGAATCTAGAATCCAAAAAGTCCTTCATGAATAGGCTTAATGAACGTCTGTTGACAGATCAATTCAAAACTATAACTTTGCCCACAAACACAAGCCAAATGCATAGTACCAGTAACCAGAAAATGCATTCTGTTCAGAAGCGACCACCACCACCATAACTCTCAACATTGAGACACCATCTAATCGCTTTAACTCCGACGAGACATATGCTTTCTGTGTTGCTACCGATCACAATATATTATTGTCTTTGCCAATTACCATAAGTGTTAACTAGCGTTTTGTCCATTTTTGTGTTATAAATGTTCCAGTCGTTTAAGTATAGTTAGAATACAAACTTAGTCTTTTCTAGTAACGATAGGCAGCCTCTAACTTTGACAAAGGTTAACTCGATTTTAATATAATTAATTGAATTATTTCTAACAATTACCGTACCATTTTCAATGATACAATCATTGCCTTATTAGCTAATACTTTGCTTTGTCTTCTATAACAGAATCTGACTTGTGTATTCCAGCATTGTATTATTCTGATTGCCAATCATTTAATCATTGCCTAGCGGTCTTTAAGTGTGTATATTGTATATTCAGTAGTTTGGTATGTATTTTATATACAATTTTTTCTGTATAACTTATGTCGCCTTTTCACCCCTTCATTATTAATACAATGGTTTAGACCCATCTTTACAATATGTTAGCGCTTTCCGATTTCACAGCCCGTTTTGTATTCATATTTCCTGTATAATTCATGTCTTCAATCCACATATTTGTGTAGACTACTCATTACAATATGTTAGCATATTGTAATGAGTAGTCTACCACATGCATGCGGGATTTTCCGCCCGATGTACTTGTTATTTTCCATACCCATGTATTTTGTTATTTATCCACCCCAAGTATTTCTTATTTTTCAACCCCGCGTGTCACTGGCTTTCCCAACGCTATATAGACGGAATTATTTTGTTAAAAAATACATTTTATGTATGTGCACAGATGATACTATAGTAAATAATATTTCGCCCCATGTAATCCGAACCGGCGGCCCCTAGAGATGAGCTGTGACGAATTAAATTTGAACTCTAGTTTTCGTTAATTCAAGTAGCGTAGTTGATAATGAAGTTGCAGGTCTTATGTTTAAGAATTTATCTATTTTCTAAAAAATTAAAAACCCATTGCCGGACGATAGAAATAAATGATCGTATAATAAATAATATGTCGTTCCATCGGGATGGTATACGAGAGTTGATGATAGAGCACCAGTCTCAGTAATATGTAGTGATTAATAGTTTCTGATGGGTAGACGCCAGGTTTGCTAGAGAATCAGCAAGCTCGTTTCCTCTTATTACCACGCGTCCAGAAATCGTGCTGCAATTTACTGCAGGGTGCACATGGTGCGGAGTTTTGACCTGAGTTAACTCACTCAGACTCTCTGAGAATACGACGTATTTGGGGAGGCGACCTGTTTACATAATAGAGATTGCCAATTCGATTTGATTTGATTTGGGCCTAATTTCAACCAGAGCCTCAGCGAGAGTTATAATAGGCTCCCCCGTAGGGCGCGACCGTCGTTGATTCAAGTAAGTTCGCACGGCCTCGCGTGCTCAAAAATTAGTCATATCACGATGAAATTAGTACATATTTCAATTGTGGCATATTCGCATACTAGCGCGTACGAGAGAGTGAAGAGTAAATGCGTATCCTCTTAAAATGTGTTGTTATTTCTGTGCTTAATGGGGTAGAGAGACCACCTCATCTGCATGGGTAATTGAGTTTTAGACAGCTTCGTATCGTCCGGTGTGTTTTCCGAAAGCAATAAGCTTTTTACGGTTGGCTGGGTCAGTGAGTAGGCTTTGTAGGTTGCACGGGGGATTTAGGAACGCTCGTCGGGCTGCCGCGAGTGCGTTGCAATCCATCAGTAAGTGTTTCATGCTGATAGCCACTTGGTGGCAACAGGGGCAAGGTGGCGCGTTTGGTCCCATGTCGACATCCATCAGGTGATTGTGAGTTGTCCACGAGTGTCCCGTGCACAAGCGGTTGATGAACACTTGGTCTTTTCTGTTGGTGAACTTTGTTTCCCATTCTCCGACTGAGGGTTTGACTATAAGCATTTTTTGTCCACTCTGTTGCCACATTTCATCCCATCGGGATGTTACATGGGAGTTGATGATTGGGAACCAGTCCCGGTAATGTATTGCGAAAAATTGTTCTTGGTGAGTAGATGCCAGTTTAGCAAGCGAGTCCTCAAGTTCGTTTCCTCTTATTCCCGCGTGCCCGGGGAGCCAGCAGTATTCAACTGCCTGACCCGTCTCGGACATCACAAAGAGATCGTGCTGCATTTTACGTAGAACTGGATGTTCATAGTGCTGTGTTTTGAGCTGAGTGAGGACACTTAGACTGTCTGAGAATACGACGTATTTGGGGAAGCTATGTGTTTTTGCAATAGAGACGGCTAGTTCGAGTGCGCGGAGCTCCGCAGAGAATACAGAGGCCTCTTGTGGGAGGGTGGCCGAAAGTGGGGTGTCCCCGCACACAGCGGCGGCTCCCACTCCGTCCGCGGTTTTGAAGCCGTCAGTGTATATGTGGCGGTGCTCTAGATATTCTTCCTCGAGTAGTCTCAGAAGTTCCTGCCAGTACGCGTTGGTTGGAGTAGTTGCTTTGGGGTACATTTGCAGGTCTAGGTTGACCGGTGGTGGGTTGATCATCCATGTTGGTGTGTTAATTTGAATGATTCGGTATGAAAATAAAGGCTTAATAGCTTTACGATTGATGTTGAGCGAGGTCAGCAGGTTGTCCACACGTAGAGAAAACGGTGGGCATATATTATTTTTAGCCGCAAAAAGGCGCTTATCGTATGTGTTGGTGATGTGACTGATTGCTGGGTTGTTGATTAGACTTCTAGTCTTAAAATAGTATTGTAGTGAAAGTTTGTCTCGCCGGATTGGAAGTTCGCTAGCGAGCACGTTAAGGGATTTGATTGGAGTAGAGCGAAACGCACCGGTTGTGATACGCAAAGCATTGTTTGCGATGGCCGAAAGAGGGTCGAGAGTAGTTTTGGTTGCAGATTCATAGACAACAGCTCCGTAGTCCATGCGCGATCGTATTATTGCTCTGAACAGCGTCATTCCGGTGTCCATGTCGGCACCGAACTTTAGGGATGTTATCGATTAGATAAGTCCTGTCGACCTTATGCAGAGAGTCGCCAGGGCTGCAATGTGGGGTCGCCACATGAGCTTAGGGTCCCACATAAGACCCAGGAATTTGATCGTTTCTTCGTATGCTAAAGGTGTGTTGTGCAGCGTTAGGGCTGGTTTCAGGTGTAAACCGGGCACAAGTGTAAAGTGCATGCTTTTAGTTTTAGAGGGCGAGAATCGGAATCAGTTTAGGGAAGCCCAGTTCCCGACAAGGTTTAGACACTTCTAGAGTTCATGTTGAATTGTTATGAGGCTGACTAATTCGAGTGCGTACAGCTCTGCAAAAATCACAGCGGTTTCTTGTGGGAGGGTAGTCAAACGTGAGGTTTCCCTGCACACAGCGGCAGCTCCTACTCCGTCCGCAGTTCTGGAGCAGTCAGTGTATATATGACGATGCTCTGAGTATTGTTCTTCACCTACTCTCAAAAAGGATCGGCGGTAGGTGTTGGTTGCAGCAATCGCTTTAGGGTATATTTGCAAATCAAGGATGACCGGCGGAGGGTTGATCATTCATATTGGTGTGCTGATATTGAGACTTTGATGGGAGAATGAAGGCTTAATAGCCTTGAGATTGATGTTCGGCGAGGTCAAAAAGTTTCCCATGCGTAGAGAAAATGGTGGGTATATATCCTCCATAGCCGCAAAGAAGCAATTATCGGAAAAATTGGTGATGTGGTTCACTGCTGGGTTGTTGATGAGGCTGCCAGTCTTTAAATAGTTTTATAGCGCAAATTTGTCTCGCCGGAGCGGAAGTGGAAGCTCATTACCTAGCTCGCGGTTCCAGAATTCGATGATAGGGAAGCGGAACTCGCCGGTTGCGTTACCCATACGTTGTTTGCGATAATCGGTACGGGCGTTCGGGAGTGGTTTTGGCTTCTGAACCGCAAACAACCGCTCCAGAGTCAATGCGTAAGCGTATCCTTGTTTCTTAACAATATCATGCCGATGTCCATATCGGCACCGAACATCCGGGATGTTACCGAGAGCATAAGTCCCTTTGACTTTTTGCAGCGGGTCTCCAGGGCTGTAATGGGGAGAGACCAGTTGAATTTGGGGTACCACACAAGACACAGGAACTTTATCGATTCATCGTGTACTTGGTGTGTTGGGCAGTGTCAGGGCTGGTTTCAGGCGTATGCCGGGTACATGAGTAAAATGCATGCTGTGGTTTTAGAGGCCAAGAATCGGAATCCGCTTAAGGAGGCCCAGTTCAAGACTAGGTTTAAACACTTCGGGAGTTCATGTCGAATTGTTAGAATGCTAGTGTGTCGGTAGCCTGTTTGAAAGTCGCCTACGTATAGAGATGAAAGCAGTCTTCCGTCACGGGGAAGAATGTCGACTAGCTGGTTGATTTTGAGAATAAAAAGAGTGACACTGAGGAAACTTCCTTGAGGGGCGCCCATTTCTTGCGGATACGACGGTGACCGAGCGTCGCCAACCTTGACCCTGAAGATACAATTTCGCCAGCAATGTTGGATAGAACGAGGTGGGCGGCCTATCAGGCCTCTGCGGTGGAGGTCTTTCATAATACCTCATTTCCAAGTAGTGTTGTATAAGCTTTTTTGCGGTCGAAAAATATGGAAACCAGTCGAATGTCTGATTCTAGTTGTACGAGGTAGTCTGTTGTGGAGTGGCGCTTGTGGCCGCAGCGGTGGATGTTTTTGAGGCCAACATAAATTTGAATGTAGTCAACAAGGCGTAAGTATATCATGCTTTTCTTCGTCTTACAGAGGACGCTGGTAATGGCAATGGGGCGGTAGTTACGCGGGTCACTGTGGCATTTTCCGGTTTTGGGTAATTGGATAGTTACAGATACCCGCCATTGATCGTGACGGGAAGAATGAGTTTAAATACATCATGATGCTCATAAGCGCCTCTAGGGAGATGTTTGATTATGTTGATGGGCACCCGGCGCAGCCCAGGCAAATTTTCGAACATATGGTCAATAGAACACTGTAGGTCATGGAGAGACGTCCCTGGATACGACTGATTGCTTCCCACACCTGAGAGAGATGGGTGTACGGTTTTAGTGTTGACTAATTGGGTCCAGCTTTCGCGTCCATTCTCCACATTAAATTTGCAGAATACAGCCGATGCCGTATTCCAAGCTATTTTATTCATGAAAGACCATGCGCAACGAAAGGCCGAGTTTATCCTTTATCCACCACGGTTTGGGAAAAAGGGTGCATGGTGAATATTAGGGGATGCATGCGGCAGCACCAGTTTAAAATTTCTCGTGTTGATGGATGACGAGGTCGTGTTATGAGATGTCGTCTGGGATGTCATCCATTTCGGGCAACGCGATATGTGCTGACTATTCCTCCCAGCTGGCTTTCCGGTATTTGAATCGAGGTTCTTGTGCAACGTGATTGTTCAATTGGTTAGCGAGGAGTGATACAATGACTGGGTTATGGTCGCTGTCATGTGCTGATGGCAGAACTCCCCAAACGAGTTTGGGGTGCCCATGTGAGGGAGCCTATGGATAAGTCAATGGTGGTTTCACTTTCGAGAATAACTCGGGTGGTTTGTTAATCTTTAAGAAGGACCAGGTTGTAAGTGTCAATGGTTTTGGTCATTATCACTCCCCTAGGGTGTATTCTCACGCATCCAAACTTTTCATCGTAGCTGTTGAAATCTCCAAAGAGGAGTACGGAAAGAGCAGTAGGATAAACAATTCGGTCATTAGTGCTTTCGAAAGGTCGTGGTTTCGTGACGAGTAGTTAGATACCACTTCCATTGGTCATGAAACGTGTTTCGTCACAGTGGTACTTTGGAGTTCCGTCCTCAGGGGAAGGGGTGGGGCTGAGTTACACTTTGGGAGATCAGAGTACCATTCAGCCTTGTGCAGTTACATTATTGTGGCCTTCACGGCGATATATGACATATTGATGGATTGTGAAGGTGGCGGCCTCTCAGAGTTTATCTGAGAGTTTATCACAAAAGATTAATGGATGGAGATTAGGGAATGCAATTAAACTTTCTTGTTTCTAGGTCCCTGGCAGTTCCACTGATGCATTGTGCTATTGTTCATTTTGGAGGCGGTTCAAATTCACACCTTGATGATCGTGGTCGCGTGGCTTGAAAGAACTTTCGTGTAGGTCATGTCTCTCAGTTTGCCGAGGAGTCCTAGATCAGAGTGTTTGCGGGAGCGTCCACTTTCGGTAGAACGTGGTCTTCTAGAATAGCTGCGTTTGAGGCTGTGAGTGCTCTTGTAGGAGGACGAGGGTGTCCGCTCTTTGTGCTTGCTTCTTAAGCGAGCACGCATTTCTTCGGCTGGAGGCTTTTAAAACTGTAGGATTATTGTGTAGCCTGTAGAATATTTGGGTCTGCTAAGGTGAATGATTGTTCAACGGTTTCTGGTATGAGTTCTTTGTTGAAGACTTTCAACGCGTCCTCACTCAGGCGATGATTGTTCTCGCTGGTTAGATGTTCTAGAGTTGAGTATGCGAACCGAGGGTTGAATCCCTCACTTCGGTTTTTGCAGGGCAAGGCCTCGGTTAAGACAGCTCAAAGTCGTTCTACGTTCTTGTCTTGACGAGCTGTTGTTTGTAGGCTGATGCTGATCAGTTTGCTTTGTGGCGAGTTGGCATCGGAAATTTTTCATCTCCTCGCCTTTCGTTGTTGGGTTAGTGGGTCTCGCTGCGTGGTCGACTGAGGTGGAAGCATCTATTATGGTGTCCACCTGGGGAACGGTGGGTTCATGAAGTAGTGCTACTGCTGGGAAGGGGTGTTTAAGTCTTGTTATGAGGTTGAGTTGACGATGCATTGGTATCGTCAGCAGGGTTAGCCTCACGTGTAGATTTAACCGCTTCGGCATAATTAAGGCGAATTTGGTTTTCGTCGTGGCAGATTTGAATGGTTTGTTTCCGTGTGACTACGTTCGTTTTGTATTATCATTTCTTTCTGGTCCATCTGTTTTTGGCAATCACGGTCACCTGCCTCATGGAGGCATGAGCAGTGGTGGCACGTCAGTTGGAAGGCATTACACTCCTTTCTGTCATGCTCATCGGCACACTTCGTTCAACACCTCGTGTGTACGGCTTGCAGTATTTGATAACGTGGCCGTATTCAAGGCAATTTTTGCACAATGCATCCCATATGGCAACAGGGTTAACTTTGTTTCTGTATATTCACCGGATATTACTATGAATTCCGGTAAGTCAGGTCTTGGGAAGGTGATTTGTTATGCGCTAGAACTAGTGTTTTGTGATTTGATCCATGTTGCTAGAGAAAATTCGTTAGCTCCGTAATCTTTGCTAAACTTGCTGCAAAGGCATTCAGGTCAGTTGTGGATGTGTAGCAGGAAGTGTATATAAGTTGTTAGGTATCGTTAAAGGATGGATGTAATTCAACAGTTAATCCACGTTTGTATATGTGAGTAATTTTTTGTACAGCATTACTTCGCTCAACTCTTACGACGTGGGTCAGTTACTTCAAACCCTGTCGGTGGACGGTTTCCTGTTCACCTCTTAGTTGTTGTGAGAGTGAGTTCATGATAACGGATGGATTCGTGGGAGAGCAATTTTGCTTGCACTGCTACCTACAAGCGTTAGGAGGAAGCGAGTCTATAGGGAATGATGCTGACCTTTTCTCCTATGTGGATAGATCAGCCTAGGAGGAGTGCATCGAGGCTATAGCCTCTCGTCCCTTTACCCTGTGATTCATCTGGAATCGGAGAATTTCTCTTTCTACTTTATCTTGTGGCAGTTTTGTTGTCCCGTGGTGAGGCCGTTTTCTTTGCAGTGGAAGTAGTGGGATTCTTTTGAAGGGCACGATTGGGCATCATCCCATCTGTCATGGTCATCTTTTGAGCAGTGTAAGCTTCTCTGCTTACCATGACAATCCCTGCTCGTGTGTCCGTATTGCTAGCGTTTATATGATCGCATCGGACGCCTGTCGAAAAATAGTGTAAAATACCGCAAGAAAGGCATGCTAGAGTCTTTTTGGGTGGGGTAAGGTAGGGCATGCTTGAGTCTTTTTGGGTGGGGTATGCAACCTTGAGTCAGAAGCCATGTTGGCCGAGTCAGGCGGTGTGGGCGGAGCCTAACGGGTGACGCGGAGAGGCGGGGCAAGCGGAATGAGGGAGGGGGGGGCGGGAAGGAAGAGGAACATACGACCAAAGTCAGGCGGGTGGATAACGGGTGACTCATTCTGATGAATGGACAGACAACTTTCGATTCATTTATAAGGTATGTTGATAGGTTTCATATATTATTAGGTTTTTATATGTTAATAGGTTATATAAATAGAACGTATACACACTACCTTTGGTATTCGCATTTCAATGCTGGGCATACTGTATTGCAACTTCGTTGCATGTCATGTTGCATACATGCATTTTCAATGCTTGTACTCTGGATGTTTAGGATATTGACAAACATACATTTATAAGGTTATTTTTATCGATAATAAATCTAACAGTAACGTAATTATTTGTATGTAGTATTATAGATTGAAAAGCCCACACTTTCCGGACACCTTCATGATGAATGTTTTTTCAACCTTTGTATCCTTTCTACGTCGTTCGACATTGATCAATTTTCACGTGGCATATATTCAACTAGTTTATTGTTATTTTCTGCGATTGTTTTTATTAGTACCCTTGGCGCTCCGTTGTACTTACTCCTGCAATAACTCCTTCATTCGTTTTTCTATGTAGTGAGCTATCCGATGAGGGAAAATAGATACAAAATTAACAGGTGACTGAAACATTAAAAGAGGACAATCACCCATGAGTATGACGGACTCATTCGGAAGTTGGTTATATGCTTGATATTAAATTTAGGTAATGTTTTGTTTTTTTCCATCCATTTATCCCATAAGTATATAATATTTATAGGAATAGTATGGTTTATTAGTCTGGAAGTTGGCGGATAGATGTTCGTACTTGGGTTGATACAGCAGTTTCGTTACGATAACCTAGGTATATACTTTGTAATGTTCGGTTGATTTATATTAATTTTTTATTGTTTTTTTGGAATTTTGAATAGTTTTCTCATACAGTTATAGGATTTTTAGGATATTTTAGGTTTGCATCTTCCATATAGCATCCCATTTCACGTAGAATTGGTCGGTTATTGCATTATTTTGGTATTTTATATGTATATGTGACATTCTGTTACGATTAAGCCGTGGTTACTCTAGTTAAAGAAATGTTAATTTAACCCTGTTTCGGACTTAGTTGGAGAGTAATTTTCATCAGATTTTGTATATAGCTACTGAAACGTGTTTGTGTAGATGTGTTCCACACTATTTACTATAGGTTTCAGCGAATGTTGCTCGATGCAAGGTATTGGGTATTTTATACAATAACGGAATATTAGTATATATTATGTTGTATCTGCAATGAAGAACATTATTTCAGATATAATTTAGGTACATGTTGTTTATTTTTAGTGTTTCATGTATCTTCTTACAACCTGGTACAATGTTTGACATCGTTATTATGGATATAGAAGATCACATTTGTTACAAACTCGGTCTTGTTGTTACTTTATTGTATGTTTATGGTAGGACCATTCTCCAATGTTTAGGAGTTGAATATTTCTCAAGGTAAAAGCTTTTGTTCTAGCCTATTTGTGTAATTAGACCGATTTACTATAATGGATATCAACTATATTACATTTTTGATGTGAATTAGAGCTGAGTGGAGAATATTATTTTTCTATTTTATAGTTATTGTTATTGTTGTATGTTTTTTCCCTGATAATCATAGGAATGTATGTTCTAGAGGTGTAAGTCCGTACTGCATCTTTGTGGAATTTCGTCATTGATCCCTAGCAAGTGTACAGTGTAACGTTTTTACAGACGATTTCCTGGATGGAGGGGTCCTGGTGTAGAGGTGGTTTACACTTTTTGGTGGTCATTTGGTATTCATCCATGTTCAACGTGAATTATGTATGTTCTAGTGGACGTCGATCTAAGTTCCATGGGTTTGTTAGAGAGGTTATGCGACAAGCTGCTCATCGTTGTAATGGCTTACTCAAGTCCTCAGTGAACTGAAGCCTAGTTTTTTATGGTCACACTCTTTCAGACTCATGTCAGCCCCATTCATGTCCCCTGTACCTGTGTCTAGATTCTTGGTTATATCCAGGATGTGACTTTGCTCGACGTTGTACAGAGACGATGGGATAAACAGATGCATGGTATGTCTGTCGGTGGTATTGTAACATGACTGGGTGTTACCTCTAAATTTGTTATATATCAGTGGTTGATTGCTGAGATGTGACCTAGTAAAGCATTGTGGAGTTCGTTGTTATGACACAGTGGGCTTTGATTTTGTCCTGCTAGAGGCATAGCATAAGTTAGGTAAAGGAATTTGTTATGATTTGAACAGGTATCATTGTAAAAAATAACATTATTCGCATTAAATCAGTGTTGAATGTCTGATATTTTTGGTATGGCTATTATGTTGTTAGTATACGATCTTAGTCATGAACCAGATCACGTGGGGATATTGGAGTATGATATATCATCTGGTTGAGTAGGATACACCGTATATAATTGTAAATCATTGTTGATTAGGGTAGAGCAGAGAATCGTATTTAGCTACTTTTTATATTTGTTGTTGTTGTAGGTTTCGATTAGTTATCATTGGTATATATATGTATTCGATATAAATTAGCCTAATTTCATGAAATGTTGGGTATACAATACGCTTTTTTCGGATGTAACGATCTAAATTTCTGATAAGTTTTACCTCTCGACACTGGATTGGGGTCCGTTTCCTTGTGATTTCGGAGAGCAAATCTACCGGATTTGTGTAGAGGTAGTGTTGACAGTTCTTCAATAATTTAACATACATCTCAATTATGTTATCCGCTCGCATGTCTTTACTAGATGCTTATTCCCGCATGTAATACGTTCATAAATGTCTGTGATACGTTTGCAGTTGTACACTTAGAAGGTTTTGATTAATTTAGGCTTTGTTATGAGATTGTGTTCCAATTCAGATTATCTGTCTTATTTGAGCATTCACAATATCCACTGTAGCATTTTTCACTAAAGGCTTGAGAAGACCGACGTAAACCTAACTCATCCTAACCTAATCTAACCAAATATTGTTTTCCTGTTGTCATACTCAAGTTATGTATTTCTTCATGGATTTAAGCTTCATTTCTATTAAATCTATCCACTTGCTTCTGAAGTTTTACCAATCTTTAGCAGATTGTGTGCCTACATATATGTATATATATGTTTTCCACTTTGCTTGTTACTTGTCCTGTATTATCGACTAGTTTC
>SDVV010018365.1:0-13775 GCA_016164225.1 Gammarus roeselii
TATATATATGTACCACAACAAAGAACAAATATTTAATATATTACAATAATGGAAAGCATTTGATTGATTGTCATATCAGCATGAAGTTAAGCCTATCAGATGTTTATCAAACATTAATATAATACAAATATTCATGAGGGATGTTGCCGTAACGCACGTCTTTGGATCAGATGACAAACATCACATCAATGTTACCGCATTGTATGAAAAGTTTACATGACTGCGTCATGCTAAAGAATGAGGATAAATATTGTAACGTCATATGTGTGGGGAAAACATAAACAAACGGTTCGGTAAAATAACCCAAATATTGTTTTAATGTTTTTTATAGGCCTTAAATATTCACGATGAAGTACCGTGCAAACGATTTCCACATTTTAGAAAATATATTGTTTTCATATAATTGAGCAGCGGAAAAAAATCGGAACCAATTATTTTAGCAACAAATGGGTTCAATATTATCACCACTTCCAGTGATGCTCATTACCAAACATTATTTTGGTTGAATTGTTCGTGGAAGCTAAGAAAATGCTAACCTTTTTTCAGATCCAACAGAAAGATATTATTACAATGTCAATCACAACCTGTGTCCAAGTGATTCCCAGCTCGATAACCCTAAGGAGGGATTCCCTCATGTTATTCAAAACGTTCTGTGTAGCATCCATTGGAAGTGTAACGTTATGTTTTCCTGCTGCATACCTTAGAATAGACCTCAAAACAGATAACCATTGGTGAACTAATTTTCGGTCCTGTACAGTCTTGCCTACAACTCAAATAGCGAATGACAAAAAACTCTGGCTTCGTAACCTCAAGCTTCGTACTATATGGAGTCCTAATATCAGGAGATCAAGAGTCAAGACCATCTGCACAATGTCCTGAGTTTGTTTTTATTGTAAAATATTAAGATCGAGAGGAATCATTGTTCAAAGTCATTCATTATACATTTGCAATATAAAAAAATGTTCCGATGTGCGTAACTTTTGTCAGGTTGGTTTTTGATATTTTCGCCGTATTGGCTCTATCCACTCGAGCTCACAGAAGGTGATTCCGGCAGCGCCTGAACTGACCGCCTGCAATGGGCTCGAACTACGCTTCCTCGTATCAGAAGCACCCGCCCGCTAAGTCAGTGACTTGTTTCAAGGATAGGGGATGCCCAGGTGAGAGGTCGATATTATTGAGATGGAGAGTTTTTCCCAATACTATCTTCCAAGTGACTTTTCTCAGGGATGGGAGAACGGCCAAGTGAGGACGCGAGGCTCCTGCGTGGAAGAGTACACTACAATCACCATCAGTCGAACGATTTGACTCAGGGATGGATGGAAGATCGGGTGAGGGATGGAGGCGTTTAAGGTTAGGAACACAATCGAAGCACTATCAGTCGCGAATTTTAGCTCATGGATGAAAGTACATTCCATAGAAGGATGAAGGTGATTGAGTTGGAAAGTAGTATCCAAACACTCTCAGCCGGAAGACTCGCCTCTAGGATGGGAAGACACTAAGCTGAATGATTGATGCCTGTGATATGTAGAGCACTCAGCATAAGTTTCAGCCGAACGACTTAACTCTAGGGTGGGAGTACCTTCCAATACTATCAGCAGAGAGACAGCTTGAAGTTAACAGAATGCTCAAGTGAGAATCTGAGGCTGCAGAGGGTGAGGATACTATTTAAACGCGTTATGTCAAGTGACTCGTCTAAAGAATCTTATTCGAAATTTAATGAAACGTATTTCGGACACATGATAAGCGTACATTGCACGTGCGGTAAAATATATATACCGAATATGATATTTTGTAAATGTTTGTGAGTTATACTTTCATCTTCCATCCCAAAATACAGCAGTGGGAAGAGCCTCATCTTCCCATAGACAGCCTGTCAGCGCCTGCTCAAAACCTCCCTTCTCACGAATTATTAGATCTTTGGAGCAAAAACAATGAGGTGCTGCGTATTGTGGGTGAACACTACGTCGGTCCGGAGTACGCCGTTTATGTGATGGAATATAGGTGTTGAGGAATGACGTGGAGATGAATCATATAGTGATACTATGATGGGCAGTGCATCATGAGGCCTGTTCATTTCAAAGAGGAAGAAGACATTTTAAAATGGGGAATGTATGGTAGCTAACTGCTGCTCCGTCAAATTGAAGGACACAAGTAAAATATTAACTGGGATCGATAAAATGCCTCAGCTGTTCGGCGTATCATTATCATCCAACCTTCCAAGATAGTTTATTCATCATCAACATTCGCTTCCGGCAGTTTTATGAATGGTTTTATAACTGGACGAAACATTTTCCCATTATTTGAGTCGCATCCAATTTCGGTAATTTCCACTTGAAAAGCGTGCAACATACCCGTGCTTTTCTGCTGAAAATATTTGTCAATAAAATAATCTACATTGATCGATCTGCATGGGGCTGCGTTCCAGTGCAGCCATTGAGTCATTTATTGCCGGCTGTGATTGGTTCGCTCGTTCAAAGTCGACCAACAACCGTAAAATTTGCTTGCGCTCCAGCTAGAGCTGAAATTGATGCATCATCAATTGCTATCCGGCACTGATCTATCTCGCATAGTTCAATGTTGATAGCTTCGAGGAATTTAGTGCAGTGGCATTTCTGTACATATCATTATAACACACAGAACATAGATGACTCATCGCGAGGCACAGTCATAAACTGGGCAAGTAAACCCATCGGTATACTGTTGTTCTTCCTCTGATCCGGAACATTGCATTTTGACTATTGTGAATACATTGTGATTTCAATCTGTGTTCCCCAACCGGCCTTTCCTCATCTTGCATGTATTTTATGGCTCATTCTTGACATGAACCCAAAATATAATGCGTGCTGATGGGGAGGGGGGACGCCTGGAATGCTAAAATAATTAACGGCCATACGTTACGCCTGAATGACAAGAAAACCACTCAATTACGTGAACGGTCACTTTGTGATGGTAGACATGATGTTAACGCCCATTTCGTGGACGCATTGTTCAGGTACCATCTCCCAGTGGTGCTTCAGACTGGGAAACTTGCGAGCTACATTTCAGGAAAGATGCTCTAACTGAACCCCGCGTCTGTTTATATGTTCCATTCAGTTAGGTTAGGTTGGGTCAGCCAGAGTGTGATTATTTCAAGTTTGGTTATGTCTTTTTAGGATAGGATGGTTTGAAATAAAGACAAATATATAACGACCGAGGAAGCACACACCGGTTTCAGTACGGAATTATCCCTATACGCACATCGATGTGATCATCGCGGCGAATATTGCGCTTACGTCCAGGCTTGCCTAATACGTTGAGACGCATCAGTCGTGATCTGTTGCATACACGAACATACTTGATAATTGTGTTTACCGACAGTAGCTGCTTCGTCGGAAGCTCTGCAAATAATTGTAGCTCTAATTAGGGAATGGTTTTCGTCGCATGCTGCAGCAGGAATATCGGAATGGAGCATAACAAATATTACATGTATCTCTTTAACTGAAACGGTATCATGAGAAGCTGTAAGAGATGGTAGCAAAGAAGATAGAGGGCCCGAGTGTTGTGTTTGGTTGCTATCATGAAGCCATGAGAGATATTTTTATTTTCTTTGAATAAACGGTGATTACCTATATGTATACATATACGTCGGTGGAATGCACAACAATACGACATTGAGTAAAATCGCCCAGTTTATTTATGAGATCTGTTTGTCGAATAGTAAACTGATTAGCAATAGGTCTTACTCTATATTTGTATGTTATAGAAATACAAACCAGGATAAAAAAGATGAAAAAAATTAGTTTGAAGCAGTTGTTTAGACTTTGGACGTATATGCAGGGAGAAGTTTTTTTTTCAGAAGTAAATCTCACAGGGAATATTCATTTCATTTCGTCAAACAAAATAGCCTAGAAAACATAGGAGACCCTGGGATACTATAATTCTATGAAAAATCACAATCTCCTATACCGCCGATATTCACTGAAAAAATAATCATCCCTACATTTTTTCACGGAAACAAATGCAATCGAATCTGTAAACAATCTAGTCACAGTTTTCAAGTTAGACTTAACCTTTTTCAAGTTTAGAACGGTTAATAACCGTTAAGGAGAAACATAGGCATGCGGATAGTTCATTGTCTTTTTGGTTCAACACACTGAGCTGCGTCACGGTCGGCTACGTGGATCTGATGTGGGAGCTGTAGTGACCGTCTCCCGCTGATTGCTCTAATCTTATTGCGGTTTGATCTCCACACATTCCTCGTTACCTATATCATTAGCTCCTATTAATACCCAATGAAGTTCAATCTGTACTTGATTTTATTCGTTCAATGAAGTTACCCTCAAAATAAGAAAACTGATATTCACGGGCATAGTCACCTAAAAAGGAAGGTTGATAGAAGCGAGAAATTTTTGGAATTGCTCATATGGAGTTACGACCTACAGTTTGTATTTCCGTAATTAAAAATGCCAACATATATACGGTTTTCAAATCAGGTCATGCAAAAATGGCCTGATTTGATCAGGTTATACGCATTACTGGAAGGATATTAACTTCAGAGTATAATACTGCCTCCGAAATTAAATTGGTCGCAAGGTCCAATAGCTGAATGACTTTTTACGTAATCTTTTGTCCCGGTGTGACCACCTCGTTGCCACTGCAATCCCGTGCACCCATCATCATTGCTTATGCAAATGAAACGAGGCGAACAAAGCAGATGAGGCTTTTCGGGCAGGCGGCGCACAAGAACTGGTTAGCGCCCGATAACAGGAAGGTGCAGAGTCGATAGACTTGTACAGTGGGATTTGGAAAAGATTGAGTGCCTCTGACACTGCTGTACATACTTTACCTCGACGAACTGTAAACGTGTTCAGTCTACACGATTCGGTGTTAATTTTTATTTTGTTTGTTGTCTAGGATAAAGTGTCACTAATTAGAAACGATGATACATTAATTGAGTGTTTTCTAAGTCACAAAAATCTCTTGAAATATCCGATAACACAACGTAACATTTACTCTCAAATGTTAAATGAAAAATATCATGTTACCAGTATCAACGCTCTGTTTGATTTTTTTGTCATATAGGTAAAGACCACTTCATTGCGATCAATACACGATTGGGCAGAGATTTCTCTCTCTTCGATTTGTTTGATGACTGCACAGGCAGCCGTGAAGGCATCGAAAGGCATATCCCATGCAGGAAAAACTATGGAATAATTTCTTTCGGAACTCGGCCACAAAACCACCTTAATGCCTGGAGTTCAAATAAAAAATGATAGGTCATCAGTCAAGGTCAGCCAATTAACTTGTAATTTGCTTCTCTACAAAACTCAGTTGTTGTCTTTTGCTGAACTTCACAACGGTGAGTGATGTAAACACTGCTAATGAAAGACATCACTTCTCTGGTGGTGACTTTCCTAATAATGGTCCCCATGGATGCCATCAAAAAGTCTAAAGTAATCTCATATTCTTCTATATGTCGGTCCAACACACAACAGTTCAGAATCACACTTCTTCGTACCCTGCGTTTGACTCCCACTAGTTTCCAGCATATAACATCATCAGACAATGCCGTACATTCAGCTTCTTTATGTCACTGCTTCTACTTAAACTTTTTATCAGCTTTTTGCCATCAGAGACTTCAATACGAAAAATTGAGCAGGTCAGGATTTGATGATGTACTCCTCTCGAATAGAAACAAAACCTAATTATTTAAGACAACCTCCATGAACCGAGACAATCATCCTCTCTTTAAGTCATGTATGATCTGAAGCTCGGTGATATGTGTTGCCAAGTTTGATTGATAGCCCCAATTATATATCCAACACGAATAAAACGTTTGGACAAGGATTCGACGAAAATGAATACACTCCACTACTGTACCCAAAATGTCTGTTTCACTGTATAATATATGATATTATTGCATATATTTCAAGTGATTCAGGCATTTTTTATTTCATTGAGCTAGTCCATATCATTTTACCGTTTCAAGTTATTTAGTATCTGGCATACGACTCTTTATATCAATTATAATTGAATTTGTTTCATCCCAAAACGGTTGCATTCTAAGAAATCCATATATACTTATGACTAAATCCTCTATTGACCCATTTAAAGCATTGAAATATCTGTTGACGACGGGCTAAAATTAGAGTATGATAAATTACCATTGTGAACAACCTCGTGACTGACGATGCCTCGTCAGTCACGAGGAATATAACGTGAATAACGTGTATTGGACTATCTCGAATCAAGTATAGATACAATGCTAATTTTACTACAAAGTGATTCTGCTTAAACACATCTGTTAAACTGGTAAAAAAATTGTGTATAATTTACAGAACATAATTGCCCTCTCCAAGGTGAAGATATTATTAATTAAAGTTTTAACTTCTCTTCTTAATTTGATCTATCATAATAATTATTGTGATGAGAGAGCTCGAAATCAAATTACTTTCCTTAATTTGAAATTTAAAAAAGCCATATTTTACTTAAAGATAACTCTTCCAAATCGTAAATTGAATTTATACATTTGAATTGTAGTTTTCCCAATATTTAATTTGTTTATATAAATTCGAATTGATATTCTCTAACATGATCATAAACTTTGATTTACTGAGAACATGTATTAATAATTGGTTCCCAAATGCTGTAATTATAGTCCACCACAAAAAGTTCTAGTAGACGGCCTTCTAAGTGAACGTTAGTCCGGAAATTCAGTAAATGAAAGTAGTTAATTTGAGGATAGCAGAGAGCGCTTGGGGGCTCTCATCCGGCCACGGCAATAACAAGGACTAAATATGACAGGCGCTACTGCGGAAAGCCGAGCGGTCGTGAGACCAACGAAAATAGAGTGTTTTGGTTCGTAAGGCTATATTAGCCCAGATTTGGGAAAGGAACAACAAACTCGACTTGAATATTATATTTTTCTGAATTTTTATGCTGCCATTTTGGTTCCCGTATTGTTTAAATACATATAATAGATGAAATTTCAACCTTATTTTATTCAATCATAAAATACAATCGTCTTTTGAATCATGGAAAATATAACAAATAATCGATTAATATTACACTAGCATTTTTTATTCATGAAAATTATTTATGATATATTTATGTTCCGCATATCATCCCTATGTGCTAAGATAAATACATTATTTCCAATCAGATTTCGTACTTCAAGCTCCATTGTCTGAAAGATTCGGCCACGTTTTCGAGTAATGAAAAAAAAAACAATTTTACAACAAATGTCGTGAAGTCGGAAAAACTCTAAATGCTTTTAAAAAAAAAATGCGGAGAGCCACTTCACGTAGAAATTTCTCTATTTCTTATCCTATTATGAGTATTTTACCTCTTCTTCGGTGGGAAGAGGTAAATATTGTGTCATCTGCACATTAAAAAGTTGCCTGTGGGCATATGTGCTTCATTACAGATGAATACTAAACAATTAAAGTCTTCACCCGAGTGTGAGGGTTTATACCTGTGTAGGTAAGTCGCTCTGCGTTGAAATAAATTGCGAAGGTAATCCGAAAATAATTTCCGTTCATTAATTACAAAATTGATTGCATCGCAGAATAAACGAGCAAGGTAACTATCCTAATGGCAGAGGATTTGATTATGCTAACGGCATCATTCGGATAATTATTTAATTTCATACCACAAAGGAAGAGTAACATAGCATGTGTTAATAAAATATGTTCTACTGTTATAGAAGCGCATATTGCCTGATGAGTTTGTCACTTGTAATTAGTGGAAAATATATTCCAATTCAAAACGACTCATCGGGCTCTTGTTCGTATCCTTATTCTGTGTTATTACTTTTAAATTAATGCCCAATGAAATGGTGACAGAATTGTGGGCTGGTGATGAAAGGGAATTCAGCTAAGAGATTTGGTCAGCATGATACCTGGTTGTCTAGTAGGGGACTACTGCCCTAACACCAATGCACGTTCCAGTCAAGAAAAATCTCTGCATGTAAACAGTGGTGGCCTACTCAACTGACTTCATATTACATTATTAGAGCTTACAGATGTGGAATACGGACAAAAGTCGCTTCTCCACGAAATCCAGATGTAAATTATCTGGAGACACTTTAAAATTTACCTTCGTCAATTGCCAATGCACCTAACGTCTCTAGCTTCTAAGTATCATCACTATCGTCACTCGTTATGATTCTTACTATTGACTTTCTTCAGAATCGCCTTATTTCGTCTCCTGTCTTCATCTTTTCCCCTCTTCCACTTTGCGTCCTCATTACGTATGCAGATTAGGGGTTAGTTTGTTCCTGTATAATCAATATCAAATATGAAATATCATCTAGTAAAATTGGTCTCTCTTTTGAGCATTCGAGCTGAAGGAGGTTTTAAATCCCCATGCATTAATATTGTGTCTGTACTCCACGAGCATAAAAATCCAAGAAAATGCTGCGTGCCTCTCTCCAAACTCTTTTCATGATATCGATTACAGAGAATACCGGTGAATATCACAGCACCTGTCCAGATAAAGAGCGTCTGTAGTAAATTATAAGCTTGTGATGTATTTCCTTGGCTAACATAATTTCATGATATGAAGTTTCAGGCTCTTTTCTCTCCTTTTCATTTTGCAGTAATAGTAACTGTTCTCAATGGATTAACAACCTTCCGTTGAAACAAACCAACAGGAGAAATCTCTCCAAAGACTGAGTTGCATGACGCAACTCTTTTCTAGCTATTCCATGGTATAATTCTATTTGGAAAGAATAGGGCATAAAGTGATATCATGAATGATTCAAAAACCCACCCAATAATCGCTCAACATAAGACCTTCCGTTTTATATCAGATTTGGTGGTAGTGTGTCGCATGAACCTTAATCGGAACGAAAGTCCATAGCTCAGATCAACACTATCATGCTCGTAACAGCTTGAAGAGCAAGCATTTCGAGGTCTGGTGTTTACCAGTTTGAAGAGCGGGCATTTGATGCGCAAGTGCCTACCAGTTTGAAGGACTGATCTATGGAGGCCAGGTGTGTAACAGAAGACAGGCATTTAGAGGGCATGTATGTTGATGTTTGCAGAGTGTATTTGTGCAGCCCATCTGCATTCCACTTTAAATCGCTGGCATTTGAGCATGTTGAAACAAATGAGCATATTGAAACGAATGTGCTGTGATCCAATACGAATTCACCCATGCAAAACCATAATGATACATCCATATTCGATGAAGAGGTGCCTCTGCAACCATCCCAAAGTGACACCAACTGCCCTGAAACTACAAAATATGACTAGTGGCACAAACTTTTTAAGCTGGGAGCAGCAATCACCTCTCAGCAACCATGTCTATAAATTCCCATCAGATCCTAAATATCATCTTGATTAAACATATAAACGTTAGAAACTGACGAACCGAGATGGACCGCATAAAAATGATGGTAAAGGTGGACTCATTGACATTCTATGTCTGACTATAACATGGCTGGAATCTGACATTAACAATACCTTCATCGAGATGGACGGCTTCATTGTATATAGAAATGACAGAGATAGGGAAGGAGGTGAAACCGTGATTTATGCGCGAGAGAAATATGCCTATTCTCATGTAATGCTTAACGACAGCAGTTAAGTTGATGACCTTTGAGTGAATATCCAGGTATAAAAAAAAAACAGATCGTTTATAGTTGGTTCTCTTCACTGACCCCCCAAAGCAAGTGCACTGTCTTTTCAATACATCGAAAAAAGATTTCAAGAAGTCATCCGTTTAGGAAAGACGCTCTACATTTGGGAGTTTTCAATGATGATCAATCGAAATGGAAATCTAACAATATGAAGCCGATTTTGGACAGACTCGGACTGCATCAGCTCATGAAAAGTGCAACAAGAAATACTCCCGAATCCCAAATTGTACTTGATCTGCTCATAAGCAACAATCCGTCTTCCATTGTTACCACAGATGTGTAGTCAAATTCCGTCTCTGACCATCGTAAAATAAACTGCACCATTAACATCAAAAAAGAGTAGCAACAAATATACAAAATAACATGTCGTACGAAATGAATTTACACCACGGATAATTTCAGAGCACAACTATTGGCAAACTTCGAGATGATGAAACCGATACATTGCACAGATTACGTCACAGAGCTAGCCCAAATACTCACAGACTATCTTCTCGCAAGTCTGAACGCTGTGGCGCCAACGGACACTAAAACAATGAAAAGCATGCTGGGTAAATGGATTACAGAAAAACTGCGTAATGAAATTGCACGTAAACAAAATCTCAACCGCATAGCAAAACGAAGAATCACTTGGTTAGAATTATATCGAATTCAAAATAGAAGAATCAAACGAGATGTCAGGAAGGGCTAAAATTCGATACCATCATGAGGAACTAGAACAGTGCAGAAGCAATCAAAAAGAAACGTTGAATGTACTGAAAAGAATTGTTCCCTATAAAAACGTTGATCACCTCGCCTTCGTATCCGAATCCTTAGGCAGCTTCTGAGAAGTTTAACAACTACTTTTCCAGGAGTTAAGAAACAGGGTTTCGAAGAGGTACCTCAGAACGCTCATCAAGTATTCAGATTAGCATCAGATACATGGAGTCCAAAAGCTTTTGATTTAGACAGTGACCATGCAAAAAACGTCAATTGGAAACCAAGCAAGTATCGCAATACGAAGTGAAACGAGCTGTATTTGCCTTGAAGAACACAAATTCCACAGGAATAGATGGTTTACCCCTTCAATTTATTAAAGACAGTCTATTAGTTACATTGCAATATATCAGCACAGTTATCAAAATTTTTAGAAAATGGGATATCTATCCAATTAATTGATAACCTTGGATGACTACCAGTATACTTATCGGCGAAAATTGTCAACTATAGACGCACTTATGAGCATCACTGAAGATCTGTACAAAATATTTGATAACGGGCGGATATACCTGCTGGTATTGCCAGACTCATCGAAAGCATTCAACAGGGTAAGCCATGGCATTATTTTCGGCAAGCTTCGTAACATAGGAATAGATATTATTTGGTTCGAAAATTATCTGATGAATCGGCAACCATCAGTTAAACTTGATAATGCATCTATGTCAAATCCGACCACAGTTGACTTTGGGGTCCCTCAAGGTTCGATACTTTGCTTTTTGCTGTCCCTGTTTTTTTTTGAATGACATCGACTGTAGATTACCAAAAAAGCAAGCAGAAATGGTAATGTACGCTGATGATATTCAAATATTGCTTTCCCGAAAGCCGTCAGATCTGAATACGCTGAAGGACGACGCTGAGACAGTCGTAAGTAATCTGCAATCGTGGTATGATAAAATGAACTCAAGCTCATCTCGGATATAAACAAGAAGCATCTTAATCGGCTCGAACTCGGAAAAAAAAGCAGTTCCAATGAATTGCTCTATCAGGATAGGCATATCTGACATACCTGTTGAAGACAAAGTTATGAGTCTGAGAGTATGGTTTGATCCCGATTTTTTCTTCAAACACCACGTAACTACTCTGTGTTCCAAGTTGAATGGAACACTTATGTTCCTAAACTCCCCAAAAAAAATGGATTTCAAATCAAGATTACTGATTTTCCAAGCTTTAGTATTTCCGCACATCTTTCAATTTGGGGGACTTGCATCAGAACTCAAAGAGAAAAAGTGCAACGTTGCATAAACTTTGCGGCAAGAATAACATAACAATATCGACAACAAACTGGTACTCCATGGGTCGATCAGAATTCAAAAAGATCTTGTAGAAAAACATACACCCGACAGTCAAAGGCACATATATTCTCAAGGTGTAATAAACAATCGATTCACAATAAATAATGATACTCTGCACGTTAAACACAGCTTTTTCGATCACTGGACAAAAAACTTGGTACAACCTTCCAACGAGCCTCAGAATCTTGAATCGAACACGTCCTTCAAGAATAGGCTTAATGAACATCTGTTGTTCGATCAATTTAAATCCGGAACTTCACCTACATATATATGATAAATACATAATACCAATAACTAGAAAAAGCATTCTGTTAATGAACATGTTCGCAAATACCACCACAACATTTAATACTGTGCCACCATATGATTGTCAATAATTTAATCATTTCCTAGCGGTCATGAAGTGTGTACATATGTTGTAGATCCAGTGCAAGGGATGGATTTTTTTCAAAACTTATTATGTATAACTTGTGTCGCCAACTTCCTCCTTCATTATTCATGCAATGTTTTAGACCCATCTTTACAATAAGTGAGCGCATTTTTGATTCCCCAACCCCATTTTGTATTTATATATTATGTGTCATTCATGTCATTCATCCAAACCTTTGTTATCGTACTATAATGAAGACTTCTCATTAAAATATGTGAGCACATTTCGATGTCTCAACCCTATGTTCATGGGACTCTAACCCCGGGCATGCGTGATTTCCCAGACCATGTACTTACTTGTTATTTTCCACACTCATGCATTTAGTTCATTATCCACCCAATGTATTAGTTTTTTTTAACCCCGCGAGTCATTGGTTTTCCCAACGCTATGTAGTCGCGATTATTCTGTCAAGATAGATATTTTCTGTATGATTTACTGATGATACTGTTATAACTAATACTTCGCTCCATGTAATCTGAACCGGCGAACGCTAGAGATGAGCTGCGACGAATTCTAATTGTACTACTGTTTTCGTTCATTCAAATACCGGAGTTAAGAATGAAGGTTTATATCTTATGTTTAGCAATTTCATTTTTTTTTATAAAGCGAAAACACATTGCCAGACAACGGAAATAAATGAATTAATAATGATAATAATAATCGTTACTTTTATTGAGATGACTCTTGTTACATCCTATTTCTACAGCTCTCATAATTGGGGCTTCAAAATGGCCAGCTACCAAATCAACTTGTAATTTTTTGAGCACAGCTTTTCTGAATATCGAACAGCACGATCCTCTCCTTCTAAACTCAACACTTTCGTAACTGTTCCAAACATTGGTGAACATTTTATCGTCTTCTCTGATATTCGTCTTGTAAAAGAACTTTCGGAAATCTACAAGTTCAAGATCATTTGAAAATTTTCTTTCAGCAGGCAACTCGCTTTCTTTACTGCTGCTACAGGAATGAAAAACATTGCTAAGAGCGTTTTGTGCTGAACTTCTTAAATAATTGCTCGCTGGAAGTGACGCACACAAACAGAAGAAAGGTATTTTGTTCGTAACTGGAGAAGGAAGGGCGTTTTGGAAGGTTCTGGGCGAATCTATTCTGAATAAAGAGAGGAACGCAGGAAAAACTATTTTATTTTTCTCTGAAGGCAAGTTGTTGAGCAGCCGAAGATAGTACATTCTAAACATAGTTACCGTATATATTAGGATGGGTGAATTGGGGAAATTAATTTTCTAAGCGCTAGTGGAATTTTAACTATTGGATAATATGCAAAATAAATCTCAAAATATTTCGTAAATATTCTGTAAGGTGGGAAAGTTGTATATTGTATATGTATTATTGTAGTATGGACTTATGGACACATACGAATTAGTGAGTATATGTGTATGTATATGAAAATGTTTGAATGAATCCTCAAACCCTGGCATTGTTTTGGGAAGTGATAAACAGACATTGTTCTGATGGCTTGACAGGTGCATCTGTAATTTGGTCACCATAAATGTGTGGTTCCATTTAACTTCTCTTGAAACACACGTTGCAACATACCAAGATCATATATAAAGTTTCGTGAATAAATCGAAATAATGTCGGTTTATCAAAGTTTATTATATTATCGAAGAATCGTCCGCAAAGTCATAGGCTACTTCACGGATCATAAATATAT
>SDVV010018366.1:0-13775 GCA_016164225.1 Gammarus roeselii
AGCTGTAAATATTGTGTTGCGTTGCTGTCGGAGCTGAGTTTGCCCGTGCAGCCACTGACCTTGTACTAATCTTGATGCTACCTGTACGCACTAGAGTGCGTATATATACTCTTCAAATTCAAAAGGATTGGAAGCGGAGGTCCGTTTCGTGTAAGCGTTTTTCTTTTGCGCACCAGCGTGCGTCTGACATTGCTAAAATTTTCACTTTCTTTCTAACGTTAAAAGCGTTGTTTTGTACTTTCCTCGCACACCTAGGCGTGCGAGCCTATTGGAATCAATGATCATCGAGCCCTACGGGGGAGCCTATTATGACTCACGTTGAGGCTCTGGTGGAAGTGAGGCCCAAATCAAATCAAATCAAAGCAGAAGCTCTGCGGGGCCTGTTAGCTGGAGTTGTGCAACGTTTGGTTGCGAGAGCTGTTCAAAGCGAATACGAGAAGACTGTGCAACGCTTTGTGACAAGAGCTGGGCAATGCATCGTCGCAATAGCTGTTCAACGTCTTGCAAAATGAGACTGCAACAGATATGTCTGGTAGCAAACACTGTGCAATACCTGGCAGCACATGCTGGGATCCTCCTGGTGGTAGTAGTCCATGCAACGCCTGGTGGTAGGAGCTGTGCAACGCCTGGTGGCAGGAGCTGTGCGGCGAGCTGGAGAAATAATTCAACTGCACGGACAAGGGCGTAAACAGTACCGTTGGGATCACAGCTCATAAACGATTCCTCCTGATATTACCTGATAAGGTTTTTACAACAGAGAATAGTTACTGGCATTTCCTAGCGTATCATAATTGAACGGCAACTATCTATTACATCTACATGTGTACTAATTCTGTTCACTTATGAATAACTAATGAAATTGCTATTTCAAGCTAAATTTGATATAATTTCTCGATCCGGATACTATAAAGTTACCGACAAGTATGTACAAATTTTGGATTGAAAAAAATATTCCATACCGTTTGTGTATGAACAAAGATTTTAATTGATTTAATGTATTTTGTTAGATCGTTTGCCTAGACAACCTTCAGCTATCCATAGTTTATATATTGCATGATACATATGTAGATCAATTTCCTTCATTCAATCAGTCATTTGGCGTAGGCCTACGCCCTAAGCGTTGGTTCCACAATTCTGCTCGTCCGCCCGTAATCCTAATCCCAATTTTATGGCCGTAATAGTAGAACAATAACTTTTTTGAAGCAGAGCCTTTGGTACAATTTCACGGAAAGATGGTGTTCGAGTTTGACGGGAATGAGTTAAGAGGACTCGATCCTTCTTCCATCAGTCGCCATGATGATTATCGCTGTCAGCGTCACCTCATCACGCACCCATCAATCGCTTCCAATCAGCGCCTCATCAGCATCCTTATAAGTACAGCTTATAATCGGAGCCTCCTTATCATCCACTTACAAACAGCTTGCAATCAGCGCCTACTCATCACCTCCACATCAACAGATCAAAATACGCGCTCTCTCATCATCCCAATCTCAACACCTACCATACAAAACCATCTCTTCTTTCCCCTACCAACAGTTCCCAGTCAGTGCCGCCTCATCAACATCTTTGTCCCGCCAATAGCTCCCAATCGACGCCCTATCATCATCCCCAGACCAACAGTTCTTATTCGGTGAATATCCATAGTCCCCATAACAACAATAGCCCCCAATTAGTGTTCTTTCATCGTCCTAAAAACTACAGCACACAATCCGTTCCTTTTCATCCTCATCACCTTAATAACAGCAGCGACCAGTCAGCGTCTTTCAATCGTGGCAATTTCTACAACATCAAGTCAGCTCCGCCTTATCACGACCAAAACAATAGTCGCGCTACTGGCACCGTAACTCACCCTGCCAGAACTATCGCCCTTCCTCCAATCAAACCCGGAGCCACAAAGTTACTTCAAATTGTCGTTTGGCGACACTTCTCATGGAAAAATTGCACAGCAGTAATATCATTTACAAAATACAATCAGTGTGCCTTCCACCATAAGTAATCAGGCCATGAATGGCCCTCTCTAGTCATGTCCTCAGTCAGGAGGCGCGCGTTCCAACTGCACGGGCCGCGAGCGGGCATCTAATTTCATCTAACATAAGGAACTCACAACCAAGCACGGAGACAAGATATAAAAATCTACGTATCCACGGGAACAATACCATCACACTAGGGGACTCAATATTCTACAACTACAGTTAATGTCAACCCACACGATGGTC
Source organism: Gammarus roeselii (assembly GCA_016164225.1). Classification (NCBI taxonomy): domain Eukaryota; kingdom Metazoa; phylum Arthropoda; class Malacostraca; order Amphipoda; family Gammaridae; genus Gammarus; species Gammarus roeselii. The sequence continues at coordinate 2,217 of SDVV010018366.1, forward strand.
AATGCCTGATACACGGCCTCAGTCAATTATGGAATTACCAAATTGTGTATTGTTCCTAACAAGAAATTGTCTGGTTACTGAACGCCGCATGGAAGGAGACCGACATAAACATTGGCAACCTGATATGTTAGGAAGTGTATTGATACAAAATAAACTACAATCAACTACTGGAAGATGTTATTCCCACAATGCTGAACATTGCTCTGGGTAATAAGATTGACATTGTTCAGGAAGACGGACTAGCTAATCCAGCAGTAAGTTCAATCAGGCCACACTTGAATGACAATCAGTCAGGTATCATTGTATTCATTCACCTAAAGGACAGTCATTACAGTGCACTTGTTCATATGCAGAAATTCTTAAAATCGTCCAATACAAAGAAAACAACCTAATGGTAGAAACTTCTGGTCCATAAAATTCACCGCCGTGTATGCTGCCCTTGACCCCTGCATCTACGCAGAGGACGACCATGCCAGCGTCCCCGACAGCCAGGATTTAATCAGCAGGGGGAGTCCGCTTAGCCTCTGAAGAATTTGCTGCGCTCCGTATCACTGCTACCTGGGAGAGCGCCTCGTGGGCCAGCCAACAAGCGGAGAACACCTCCCTAGCTGTTAGTTCATCGATCCCGAATAGTACACGCAGCTTATGTTCGGATATCAAATAACATGCAATTTCATAACATCAACACACATCGAATCGTTATTTCATAGAATTTATGATGCATTTAATTACTTTTTTGTTTAAGTAAATTAACCAACACTCGGTAATGACGATATATCATATTATCTGGGAACGCAATAGCGATCTTTCAATACAACTGTGTTAGCGTCAAATTATTTACTATCTGCTCGTCAGATGAAACAACCTTATATAAACACTTTTTTTAGGTATCCAAATTTATATAACATCAGGAGGATTTAAATACTATTACACAGTAGTCGGGTAGATGTTTTTTCTGATCGATGTTTTCGGTTTTGACGGTTTTTTTTCCCCATCACAGCAGCAACGCAGTTATTGACAGAAGCACCACACATCGCAGCAATATTCATTGAAGAGCGGACGAGAACATGCGACTAGACGGCAACTGTGTATCTCGTGAGCCAGGCGACAAGGTTAGCAAGCCTCGGCTAAAAGACAAAGACATCATACGACAAAAAACACATAAATGAGAGAAGTCTCTTGTCTAAGGAAGACCAGATCAAACATAAGCTAATTGATGAAGATGTTGACATACTCTGACTCACTACGGCAATCGAAAGTTCTTACCTTGCCATTGTATTGATTTCTATTTATTGTGTATAACGTTAATGTTCCAAAGAATACAAATTCATTTTTGTATGAATTAACTATTATAATTACTATTACTTATCGTCCCGTTAAATATGCCTGGCGCAGAACATATTGACTTGCACGGCAGTGGCTCTGTAACTCACATTGACCCACACAAACCCCAACAACCTCTGCCCCCCGATAGATTAGGGGGATAGTCAGAGTTACCAACTGGTACTAAGTGCTTCATTTAATGTTCATTTGACTGTTATTTAAATTTTTGTAGGAAGTTAGGATTTAAAAACAATACTTCACCGGGCGTGTACGAATCAAGATTTTTTTGTTTATTTCTTTTGTTTGCTGCCGTTCAAACAAGGTCCTTTTTTTCTCAATAACGCGTTATGATAAACTCGATTTAGATATTTAATCTGATTTGATGTTTATTTTGTATCAATATGCGAACTTCAAATAAATGTTCATTGATATATAGTTCATTTTTTATTGTTTTCAGTTTATTTTACTGCAATTGAGGCAGCCGAACAGGATTGTCTAGAACCGGTGCTAACACCATCCAGAGCTGCACCTTGATGCTGGAGTTCTGTTAAACCTTCCTGTACGTTTCACGCTTATTTGACCGCATACTCATAACGCCTTTGCAATTCTAGCCAGTGGGAACGGCACACGATTGTATTATATTGGGAATAAATCTCTTTATTCACCTATGCATGATTGTTTGAAAATGGCCCACTGTATCCACCACCGCTTGCCATATGAGGAACTATCGGTCTAAATGACAAGTATTGTTGTTCAATATTATCTCAGCATCGGTAATGTGATAGAATAAAAAGTAACGATGAAAAATCCCGAATTTCTGAGACACACATAGAGGTAACTTGTTACTTGTTTTCCTCCTTCCTATTTCAGTGCTAATTTGAGATCAGTACAGGTACTAGTCCCCCTTCCGATTTTATCGCGATAAATTGTTGTCTATTCTTTTTCTTTGCTTTCGATGTAGATCATAAAACGTTTTCCTTAATTCTAATCGACGTTTTGGAGAAGATTCACTGATATACTACATATATTTCGTGGGTACATTTTTTTCCAATCCATAAAAGCGGAGCTTATGATTTCTTTTCATATAACCATTACAATCTTGTCCTCTAAATAGAAAGTGATGATGTTCAAGCCGGCTCACGTCGTGGATGAGAGTGGGTGGAAATACATCACAGTATCAGAGTGATGATGGTAGAGATCAGCATGGATGAAAGTGGGGGGAAATAATGCCACAGTTCACTGACATTCTAGTTGATGAGAAGCTGCCATTCTAATAAATTTGGTAACAAACCTTAGCCTTGTCTGCCCACGGTGCATAACTTACACCCCTTGGCCGTAGGTGTGATACTTAACAACAAATCAATTCTTCGCACCCAGACTTACAGCTCGAGTAAGAACTGATGCTGAAGTAAACGGGGAGAACTTTAGGATTTTTTTTAGGAAATCAATTACACCAAACTAGAAGGCTACAAAGCGCTAGTAAAATCTGAGGGTATTTCGCATAATAAATTCATTTCGTAGGTGATTTAGTAAGTGATTTATTAGGTGATTTTGTAAATATCACAAAAAGAAATGGAATGAAAATGGATGTCATTTGAAGCGCTTGACTACCAGGAATATTTCGTGTTCTGAGTTAAATAAAAGAAGTGTCATTTTTATTATGTTCAAAAGTTGGGAGTGTTCGATGTCACATTTTGTGAGAACATAATCTCCGACTTCTTCATCGTATATAATTATGAAGAATTTATAATGTACGATTTCTAGGAACACGAAGCCTATGACGCCTTACGATGAAGCCTCTCAGGTCGAGCGGATTATCCAACGTCTTTATTTTTCTGTCTCAGTCTCTTAATTTCGAGGAATATTCGCAGGTAAAGAAATTCATAACTTTTATTCTGGTTGGTTTCTATCAGGGAATATTTTCTCTGACGAGAAGAGATATTTCTGCAAGACGCGGTCAGGGAATATTCTCAACTGGATAATACTTCACGTATAAATAGAACTTCAGTTCAATAACCAAGGGTGTGAGTCTTTACTGATTAGAGTCGGCAAAATAATACAGGCTGCATCTAGCTGAATGGAAGCACTTTTTGTTCTTCCCTGTTTCATAATATTGAGATATATGAGTGGTAAAAAGAAACCAATAAATGTTAAAAAGTGTGAAATATATTTATTGTTTCAAATATTAAAAAACACATACTTAATTTGATGAGTATATAGAAGCATGACTATTTTTATTTAGCCCCCTGTTTCTTGTGTTTATTGTATCCAAAATCGTTTTTTTATGCATTTGACGGGATAAACAGGAGAAAGGCATTAGTCATGCGGAGGCAGCTTGTTTTGCTTCGCCCGAGCGGATATTTTGAACAGTATGTCATGCAGGACGAGATAGACAGTTTGCCTCGGATTCCTCAGGCAGTGTGGGATCCAGGAGTAACTCTAGCTATTCATTCAAAAAATACAACTTCACCTAATATTCAAGTTTACAGATATTCTAAGCATTTCTTCAACAAAGAATGCATCATTAAATTTCCATGATACTTTGAGACGTTAATGAAGTTTCTTTCGCAGTTAGACGAAGCTGAAAACGATTACGGTAAACACCATCCCAGAGAAATTTGTAGCTTTTTTCCTATCTGCGTACGATTCAGCAAATTATAATTAACTATTCTCGGCGTTTCTATTTCATTAGTTACACAGTTTTCTTAGTTATGCAAACCCCTTCGGCATAATCGAGATACATGTATCTTGGGTTGAATCTTCAGCTTCCTAATGCATTGTCTAAGACATGTGCATGGAAGATTAACTTGAATAGCACTACATGTACGATTGCAAACAAAATCACATGAATAACTGATGAACCAGAGGCGTCTCTGGATTTGAGTCCCTGTAGCCGCTCCCGGGTTGGTGTGACAAGTGGTAACAACAATCACGATTTGTTTCAGCCGAGTTGCAGTCTTATCTTCCGAACAATAAATTCATGTAATTTAAGTTTATTGTAACTATAATTTATATAATGAAAAAATAACCGTTGCGCACATTCGTGCAGGCTTTTGACTTGCCTGCCTTAGCCAAGTGACGTATTTTATCACAAGACACACTTGCGTCAGGTGTGTTCCTCTAGATGCACCGCTGATGCTGATGCTGCTCCTATGTACTAACGGTGTCTTGTTTTCTCTTCCGTATGGCCTTCTGAAACCAGGTGTGTAAAAAAATAGCCTTGTTTGATTTATGTTATATGTTCATCGATGCGCTTCTCACCGTAACCTGCGAATATTTATTCCAGCTTGTTTGCTCGTTGTGCCGTGTCTTACAACGTCTTTCTTTCGCACTGTGTGATTAACCCCGGTATCAACTTGGTAAGCAGTTGCCCTACAAAGAGCTGCTCCCGAAGCCGCCTACTCCCGCTCAAATCCTTCCACTCACATTGGTTCCTCCGATCGTTAAGTGTTCATGAATAACTTTCGATCGACTCAAAATCCTTCTACTTCCTTATCCTAAACGACACCCCGCGCAGATTACCGGTTTCTGCGTAAAATAAATCACCTTCGAGTTCGTGACCAGCACGCTGTATGGTGAGGTAACGATGTTCCTGGGCTTTGTTTTGTTTAATCTGTGTCATATCACAACGAGGTCAAGATAGCCCAAATAGTGACGACTTTCCTTGTTGGTCTTCTTGCGCTACTTTCTTGCGCTACTTTATTACTGTCCTCGGGCATTTTGTTCAACACTGCAATTTTTTATATATCACATTTATTTCTTCAACATTGAATAGTTGACGTCGTCATCGGTATTATAATTGGGACAAGGGTGGAGAACGTGAACACGTATGTTCGCTTATCGAAACTGTATTACGAGATGAGTACATGACAGGTCGAGGCCGGTAGAGTGTAGGGCCATGCTTGGCTCGAAAAAGTCAGTCCCCTTCATTGTAAAATTGTGTATCGTCAATTGAACATTTGTAAATAAAATATTTTTTTCGCCTCACTCATGGTCCAGCGTAGCTAACACGCTCTTACCACTGAGATCGAGTCAGTATGATTTGCTGACTCACTGTCCATACAACTTTATTGCTCCTACCACCATTTCTAGACCGCTGGACCTTTCTGAAGCCTTCTTGTTACCACATGTAACTAGTTCACGTCGAGTTTATTACATCTTCTGATTTTTTTGAACGAACGAGCATTTCGTAAAAGTCTACTGTATTAAACATACGAATATGACATCAAACATATCCAGAATTGCACCCGCACCGTTTTGGAAAAAAAATCAGGTTGAATTACATAGACCCCTTAAATAGCCAATATGCATTTTGATGGACATCAAAGACATGTGTAGCTGGGGTAAGCGAACAATCACCACGGGCATTTTCTCCATCCAGAGTGAACTTTATTTACGGATAATGGAATTCAACATTCACTGTGTAAGTGTCCGAACCACACACATCCTCGTGGATTGGAAAAACGTATTTTTATACCTAGAACTCAGTTTTTTATTGTATGAATTAGATTGTCCAACTCTCTACTATCATTGGAACTTTCATATGAAAGCCAAGAACTGGATTGAATGTATGTTATCTAATCTAGTCATTGCGTTGTCTTGGCCTCACCATAACTACCTTATGAGGCCAACACAGCACCCCACGAGGCCAGAATCGCGCCCTCCTGCGGTCTCTACAGCGCTTTCATGCAGGTACAACAGTGTCCTCACGCAATCTACTTAGCGCCCTCCTGGGGCCACCACAACCCATTTATACGACCACCTCAGCGTCCTCATGGAGCCACCACAGCGCCCTCATACGGCCACCACATTGCCCTAATGCGTCCTACACGACGGCTACATGTGGTCATCACAGGGCACTTGAGCAGTTACCACGGAGCCCTCATGCGGCACCACACTGCTTTCATGACGCGACCAAATCAACCTTATGCGGTCACCACCACATGAGGGTGCCAAAGTGATCCCATGCGGGCACCACCACATGGGGGTGACAGAGTGATCCCATGTGGCCACCACCACATGGGGGTGACTGAATGATCCCATGCGGTCACCACAGCACGGGAATGCGGACTCATTCAGAACCAACGTACAGTTTTTTTTCATGACGATACAAAACCGTTTCGTCAGCATTTTTTTGACGAAATAATTCACAGCAACATGACCCTGTACGATATTGATGTAACATAACCGTACAGACGAAAACTGCTCATAATTGTAAAAAGATGCTAACATATTTATTATACTGTTTATGTGCTCTATAATTCCATTACTTGAAGTTAAGCTGGCAACTGTCATTTCTTGTTGTCCTTTCAGCTTGACTCATTCTAACCATGGATGAAATGGATGTAATTTATTTTGATGTGACGCGACACGACACAGGGATGTTGCTTGTCGCGATGGGACCACATCAACATGCTTCTAACTCATCAAAACAACTGCGTATACTTCTTTATAAAATCATTAATATAATCCTCAAAACGCTACATAATAACGGCTCAAGTGTCATCAATTGTGGCATCAACAGCGTCAATGATTGTTTGCTTTGTTACAGCCAAATCTTGCCTCTAGACAAGGAGTAGCCCGAGGGTCGACAGATCAGCAGTTTCAATCGAAAACTGAAGATCGGTCCAAGTGGACCCAAGAGATTCCCTTTCATGTCACTTGGTAGGCCCGATGAAAGGGGACGTGGAAATCAGAAAATTGTCTCCGCTTCACGTTTCTTGGCCGGTGAAAAATAGGAAAACAGCCTTCTATGTTCGCTTGATCAAAAAAACATATTCAGTGGATAATGTTGCGTGACACAACTGTACCACCCGGCATTATCCCCAGAAGATGTGATATCAAACAGTTTTCCAAGTCAGGTTCAATAACCGGACGAACAGCAACGCTGGTTGTACGCAACTTCAGCATTCCTCAGCCGCAGCATCGATCGACCACGAGTAATACCAAGCATCATGACTACGAAATGAAGTTACACAAATTTGCATGTCTGGGCCGGTGGGCGTTCCTCAGGGATCATTATTTCGCCGCCGTGAACTCCAATTTCTGGCTCTGATGTCTTGTATGAAATTTTCCTCATATCATCTATCTTCAAAATACTTCATATAGCTTCTTTTTGTTGCGAAGAGATTGGGTGCCTTCCCATCCGTGTCAGCCTAACATAGCCACCCTCATAACCAGGGGAAACAGCTGTATGCCTATACATACATAATTGTTTATGAATAACGCCACACTCGATCGTGCAAGCCCGCCTAATATATTTACTATACACTTCACGTTACACAAACTTACATGCTAGGGCCGGTTGGCGTCCCTCAGGCATCGTTCCTGCACCGCTGCAAACCCCAATAGATAACCCTGATATCCTGCTTGGACTACCTAAAGAGCTCGTTTCATGTGTTCCACATCAATCTTCCAAAGAAGATATGATCACCATGAATATTGCTGTTCAGTTCGTAATACGTTTGACCGCCTGCTTGTCTGACCTATGAATACCTGCTTCTGAAAAAGGACAAACCAAAATGTTTGATTTATTTATCAACTAGATTCTTACTGAAGTTGCAGCTCTTGGATAGATTCTGAATATATTTGAGAAAAAAGTATCCTATATTGTTTGGATCTTGATGTGGTGTTATCGCCCGCATTATCCAGAATTATGCGGACCAATGGAAATTCCAGTTCAGGCCACTGGTCTTCATGTCGGGCCCGGTTTCGAATTCCTCTGAAACACTGGCCAGCAGACTTGTGTTCCTGAGTCACGGTCCATGTCAGTTGGGGGTTTGGGAGGTCAGACTAGAAGAAACGTCTGTTTTGTTTCTGTGGGAACTTATGTACAAGCGCAATCCGATAAAAGTCTTCAGTAGTTGAAGGGCTTCGTTGGTTTTTTGAGTTTACTCACTTTGCGCAAGAAGCAAATGACATAGACTTTTATTTTGTGACACTGTTACCCTGAAATAAAACACATATCATGCTGTAGAGAGCACATCCTGCTGTAAAGAGCGCATCCTGCTGTAACGAGCACATATTGATGTAAAAAGCACATCCTGCTGTAAAGAGCATATCCTGCTGCAACGAGCACATCCTGCTGTGAAGAGCAAATCCTGCTGTAACGAGTACACCCTGCTATAAAGAGCACATCCTGCTGTAAAACGCACATCCTGCTGTAAAGAGCACATTCCGTTGTAACGAGCACATCGTGTTGTAGAGAGCACATTCTGCTGCAACGAGCACATCCTGCTATAAAGAGCACATCCTGCTGTAAAGAACACATCCTGCTGTAAGGAGCACATCTTGGTGTAAAGAGCACATCCTGCTATAAAGAGCACATCCCGCTGTGAAGAGCACACCCTGCTGTAAGGAGCACATCCTGCAGTAAAGAGCACTTCCTACTGTAAAGAGCACATCCGGAGGTAAATAACAAATTATGCTGTAAAGAGCACATCCTTTAGTAAAGAGCACATCCTGCTGTAGAGCGCACATCCTGCTGTAACGAGCACATCTTGCTGTGACGAGCACACCCTGCTGTAACGAGCACTTGCGCTCGTAACGATCCCGCTGTTTGAAGCACACCCTGCTCTAACGAGCACAATTTGTTGTAACAAGCAAAATAGGTTGTGCCGGTTACATTTAATTAGTAAACTTTGACATGTCAATACCAGAAAATATCCTTCTCACCATTACTACCTCAGTCTAAAATACTATCATATTCACCCTTACTTCCTCAGTCCAAATACTCTCCTGCTCACCCCAACTACCTCTGTCCAAAATACTACCCTGGTCACCCCTACTACCTCAGTTCAAATAGTCTCCTGCTCACCCTAACAGCCTCAGTCATAAAATACTTTCCTGCTCACCCTCACTATATGGGTCCAAAATACTATCCTGCTCACCCCAATCCCTCAGTCCTAATTGAAAATGTAAAACAATCGCGCACTATCCGCATGCGCAATCAAAATTTATCCTGCCCGTTTGATTTCTAATCAAATAGAATTGTGAGGAACGAGCTTATTAAATCAACGTCCCCAACCAGTCATTGACACGCTCGTGGGCGCTCTGGAGGAAGGCCCGTCTGCTAACGATGGCTAAGCCAGGATAAATATTCACAATGCATTTAATTATTAGGATTGATGTTTGGTATTCTTGCTTGTTCGAAATTGTCGCTTGATTGAACGTCAATCCAGAGCTGCAGGGATGAAATCAAAATCAATCCTTTTATTTGATATTAAAGGAATGATATTGAAAGTACATACTGGGGAGACGGAATAATGTAATATTGACATGATAAAACAATAAATAGAAAGGAAATTTTACATACAATTCAACAATAAATGCAAATAACAATCTAAGATTTAGAGGAGATGTAAGGAATATTACAAAATCATTTTAAACCATTAACCAACTCGTTTGGATTGTTTTATAATACAGCAGGTGCCCTATACCAATTCAGATAGTCGTTGTAAACTCATCCAGTACATAAATAAAAGCAAACAAATATTTTATTCTGAATGTTGTACTACGTTCGGAATCGATTTCCTCATGCATATAAGCAAATTTTTACATTCATTTGTTATGAGAGGAATGGAGGGTATAGTGGGGGTCTTTTGTGAAAGATCAAATAAAATTGAAAGCTATGGATAGGGGGGGGGGGGTCGCTTTTGAATCATTGTAGGAATAAACTGATATTTATAGAGGGAGGGTGAGGATTTGGGGAAGCACGTCATTTTTTGCGATGAAAGTATGTGGGGGTCGTGTTTCATTGTGACGGCAAAAGCTAACAGACCTCCGTCTTGAAATATGTCCAATAAATGATCAGAGCTCCAATAACAGGAAACTCCTTTGGAAATATCCTAGCATTCAGTCATGAGGGTCCAAGGGTAGGGGCCACTTTGGCATCAGCAGATATGAAACACAATCATTAGCACTCTCGGCAATGATGAAAAGCCTTGAATAAAGGTGGATGATATTTATTATTGTGCTCGGGTCTTTGCTTCTGACGAGACTTTTTCAGCAACAGAGATTTTTCCAGTTATTCATGAGACGAACAAACATAAATGAAATGCTCTGAAATTTTAATTAAAAAGGTATTTTTCATATTTTTCAAACCATTTATTTCCATTTACGGATATAAAACCTATCAAATCCGCTGTAAGCGGGTGATCAAACAATTCAGAACACTCGAGGAAAAAAAAATTCAACGGGAAGCAGTACCGCATTCAATGAAATCAGCAGCGGTTGCGCAGTAAGTTTGTTATGACATGCCCGACCGCAATGCAATGATAAGACAACAATTTGTTCAGGCACAGCCGCCATATTCTGCACAACAATTCTGAGTAATTCTAACGACATTGTTCATGTGATCACCAGTTTTCAAATCTGCCCATCGACCGAAATAACAATTTGCTCTATCAATGCAGTCTTGGTATTCTCTACAACATGCCAATTGCTAGGCATATAAATGAATAATAATAAATGAAATAAAATACGTTTATTCACGAGATGTCTTGTAGTATTCTGGTGTTATACAAATAGTTTCTTAATTATATAATACACATTAAATCCAGGTTGCATTTGTATCCAGTAATGCAACCTGTAACACATTAGACTTGTCAGGTCATTGAAACAAATGAGAAAGTTCGTGTCTGTTTTATTCCATAACACATCTCAAATTCAGGGTGCAACTTTAACGTGTACTCTATCATATACACATAGCATTCTGTGTGCAACTTTTTCGAGCAATTTATTTTGTTACACATAAGACTTGCTAGTTCTATGAAACAAAATTTGTTAGTTCATGTTGCCGCCAACGGCTATGAACATCTCTGAGTTGAGTTCGCACTCGAGTGCATATTGTCGAGATGTGTCTACGTTATGCTATCTTCAGAGGTATTTCTCTCCATCCTGCGGATCATCATATAAATGCATTATATGCAACCGTTACAAAATCAAGTATACGGCATGATTCAGACACACGGCGATACGCAAAACAACAGCATACGGGCAAAGCACTCACAGCAACAAGGTTTGTTATGTTTCTAACTCTGAGTGAAACACTGCAATCTTATGATGAACAGATAATGACAAGGGTGGCAGTGCCACACCATTGATAACAAAACCATCAATCGAACTACTCCACCAGCATCTATAAGTCGAGGGGAAGTTTAGACTATGGTCCTGGATGTCAGTGTTCGCCGCCCGAAAATTCTGTGCACGTTTATATGAACGGCACATATGAACCAA
>SDVV010018367.1:0-13775 GCA_016164225.1 Gammarus roeselii
ATTTACAGCTGCAGGACACCATCCTACAATGATTCAAAAGTATCATGAGGAGTTTCGAAACATCAAGACCATGATGACGAGCAGACTCTCCAGCGGTTCGTGGGGATGCGTTCCAGAAGCAAACGATGAATATCTTCGGTGACGTCGCCTCATATCATCTTCAGAAAAGAGAAGGGTATAGCATTCATGCTAGCTCAGTGCAAGCCCGGTCGCTGTGGACACCTGGGATCTGTCGACCCATGGTTAGCTGTTGTGGAATAAAACGTCGCTGTACACCGGAAGCTGCGGGAGCGACAGAGCATGATCACGGAGGCTGAAGCCACCACATCCGTGACCCGCGGGGAATTGCAGTCGTCGTCGACTTCTGCAGCTGAACACTCTTAGGAGGAAAGCGGAGAAGAAGAAGCATGAGCACAACAGCGCATCGGGAGGGCTGTTGGAAACGTTTTCACGCCATGTGTGGTAACGTCTCTGGATTGGGCCAAGCTCTTCAAACGGATAGCAGTATATGTCCTGTTGCCCATGACATTTCCGGGCTGAACATTTACAAGAACTCAGGCGGTTTTGGCATAAATACCGAACGTTTGTTCGTGTGTCACTCAAGATCCTAGGAGCTATGGGGGTAAGGAAATAGATGCAAGTCCTAGCGACCCAAGAAGGCGTCGAGCGTCTTCCAAATCTGGTCGCAGTTAATGTAACGGTGAAGCTCATGAACGTTCTTTAGCTGCCGAAAGAAACGGGGTCAGTGATCGCCAAGGCAGTTGTCGGGACACTCGATGGCAGGGACCATATTAAGCAAATCGGTGGTATGTCCATAGACACAACCACTTCCAACAAAGAACAGAAGTATGGGACTTGTATCCTGATCGAACAGCAGATCAATGAAGACCTCCCGCTCTTCACGGGCAGCAATCTCGTCAGCAGCGTTCTTTTTGATCGCCTTCCCCAACCTTATCAGCTTTTCTTAACTCCATGTAGTTGTCCACCGACCTCGAGTTCAACCACTCCTTGCACAACCACTTGAAATCTCCCTTCTTCTAGCGTTCTTCGCGTTTCAAAGTTCGCAAAACTTTCACTTGCATCCGCCATTTGTGGAACTCCTCATCTCAGAACAACTTCCATTCTTTTGTCGACATTTCGCAGACCTTGCCTCCCTTCAATGCCTGTTGGCACATTTCATCTCTGCTAGCCCTCACCACCCCTGCTTTCCTGTCAACCTGCCTTCTACCAGAGATCAGCAGACATTTCTCCACCCTTTCCTCTCAACACCTGCACATTCATCAACCATTCCACCAGTCTTCTTTATACAATACCTCATTGGCGTGTTCACAACCACTCCATCTCCTATTTTCGTGTTATGCTCCATAGTACCACGACGTTGTGTTGACCTCTAAAACTCTCCGACTAGACCAAATATCTTTCTTCACCTCCAAACCTCTCACGCTAACTGGTTTATGAGCTCGCAGGAACGCCCATCCTTCTGTTCTATTCCTGGCTTGTCTTATACCCACAATAATCTAGTCAACACTTTCTTCCACTCCCTAACAATATTAAGCCATCGATTCCGCAAAACAACAAACACGTTTTCGAGTGCCCCAACTTCTAACACGCCCGACTTACTTCCACCTACTGTCATTCCACACACACAACTTACCAATCTCTCTCTTCTCTGGCACACCCGTACTACAACCACGCACATTCGGCGACGCAAACAGGAGTGTTCAGAGGGTCGTGGGCTGCCTCTTCCTCCGATTGTCTTCTCGTCTAAGAGGGAGAACGTCGTCTCTTCGACACGCTAAATCATGTATGCGGATATTGGTACACAGCTTAAAATGAGGGAGGAATTATGATTGCGCAACCAACTGGCCAACCATATTGATATGAGATATGATGTGTTTAGAGTAAATTAAACAACATTGTACGAACTGCAAGTTATTCTCTACTCGTGGCTTGCATTAGCCACATCTAACTATACAATAATAACGATTACCTTTAGGAAATCTATTTATGATCGGATATGTTTTGCAAAACTTTACTGTAATTGATTCGCATCTGATAATAGTCTGGTATGCTTGGCATGCTTGGCATGCTCAAAACTAGAAATAATATGCATGATATATTCACAGGTACAGTTTGCTAGTCCACCCACAGTGATCACTTTAGTCGAGTTTTGAATTTTCACATGAACTTTTATCCGCCCCACCGCCGAAGCTCCTTATGTCAATGAACAAAAGATCAGCATGACAATACAATATAAATATATTGCCGAGGATAGCATTTACCGTAGCAACAAGCCGATGCTTGAGATTGGTGATGAAATTATATGCTTCGAAGCGAGGTTCATATTGCTTCCATGGCTCATCCATGGAACGTGTTCAAAACCTAGGAACAAAAAATTCTTAGTCATTTATTGACGAAGCCTTATATCACTCAAAACAAGCTTCAAAAAGGTTAATAACTTGACAAGGGGAAAAGTAACTTACATAGACTAAATCGAACACAATTTTGCACTATGACATCAAAACGGGCTCACGATACAGCGTAAACGCAAATGCACCAAAACCTGGAAGACCTGTTCTTCGGCTGTAACATAAACTATGTGCGAACTGTAGGTATGAAAATGATGATCAGGGAGACAACATTCTGATCTCACAAAGTTCAAATCATACAACCAGCCGACAGCCAATTCCTTCAGCTTTAAGAGCATTGGAGATGCGATAAAATTGTATACTAAACAGAAATATTGACTGTTTGAAGCTATTACCTGCAACGTAGGGACAATCCATGTATATAACAGTTATTCACCATACAACAACAAATAAATTACTGCAGCCATCCTTTGGACTACATCTCATGGATTGTCTCCATAGCAACCAGAATGCATTTATTGGCGGAGAAACAGGATTCGTTGACCTCGCTGGCAAGGAACTTTGTCCGCCTGTTCGAAATAGATCTCGCTCAAGTTATCTTTACCAAACTTTCTTGTATGGTTATAAAATATGGGTTTCCCATGACTTTGAACGGAAATAAGTATACATTAACAATATTTCTGTTTTAATAATTAGTAAACACGGTTTGACAAAATTATTGAATCAACGTAGATGTAAATATTTTACTTATTCTCAGTATTTCCTGTCTGGTGATGATGTGTTCAATGTCATAAAATGTACTCAAATAAATTAGACCATAAATAAAGTATCATGGATTTCAGTAGCGACAACACATCGTTTTATTTGAAGCATATTCTTTCGTAATATAGGAACAAATATTTCCAAGCAATTCAGATTAAGCTCTGTTTTCAAAGTATAAAATGTTCATACCGATTATTAGTATGAACATGCCTGCAGCAATTATTTTTCACCGAGCCTTCTTTCAATAGATTTTTTTTATCACATGACTTTATGATGTCCATAAAACAGATCCCTGGCGCTGCATTGTTCTGCATAATAATTCTGGGATTCATATTCATCGGTCCTAAACTGTTCTTTTTTTGTCCGCAGGCAGTTACAAAAAATGAGTAACCGAGTCAATAGCACCAACTATCCGGGCCGACTTAACAAATAAAGGCAAACTCGTTCCTGAAGACACTGTTCAACCTGCAATGTACCAATGTCTACTAGAGATATTAAACTATAATCATGCAACAACGAATATTTGAATTGACATGAGTAATTTGACGTGTTCTAACAGACCTTATTTGAAGTACAAGCCATTACAAATAAATATTTTTTTGTATACTCATTTGTTTTTAACAATAACGAATGTCTTATAAAATTTTCAAAAATAATCGTAGTTAGGTTCCATGATTTTGTAAACACATCACTGCCTTAGGCATCATGAAAATTAAAAAAAATAGACTATTTCTGAGCCGATCATCATTGAGCTGTAATCATCCGTGAATTTATAAATATTTCGTCGCCATTATTCGTTAATTGCATCTTAATCTTTGCAGCATCATCAGGCGCCGACAACTCATGAATTCTGGAGAAGCTATCAACATGCGCAGCCTGCTAGATTGAATAATTAGTCCGAGCAACAAAAAGGAAGGGTCATGTGCAAAAATAATTAGAGCGAGTAATGATTCATAAAACCCTGGGGATTTGGAAGACGAGCCCAACAGTGTTATCTGGTACAAGGTAATTTTATTGATGCTTGTAGATGCTGGGGCTTTCCAATTATTGTTACTTGTGAAAATAGAAACGAGTCCCTGTACAGCGATAATTTTACATTACCAGAAAATGGGCCCTCTAGCTAGATCCAAATTACCGTTCCCTCAGCTCGTCACGGCCTGAGGCTATTAATGTTTAGCCAGCAAACGTGGTAGAGACGAGTAACACCCATCATCAACTGGTACTTGTATCGTAATTAATAACAAGAGTCGATCCAAAACAGAACGGACTCAAAATGAGTGAAGGGAATCCTATGTCCGTTGTGCGACTTTGCTCATTATTTATTCTGTGTTGGTGATGTGTCTGCACATACAGGAACGTATTGGCTTATACCGCTCATATGTAAAATAAAATGTTCCATATCAGCAAAACAATTCAATTTTGGTTTCACACAATGGTACACTCCATATAATGTGGCACAAACAGGTGTAAATTATGAGTATCAAATTCTGTATCAACTCTTTGTGGTTTATATTCAGTATAGAATTAGGTTTGATTACATTAATAACACGAACACATTTGTTCCTTCTGTTGCTAACGGAATATGCAAATACCACCAAGCCACAAAATGCACAGATAACTATTGAAAAGTTTCGTGGCCAAAAACGGCTACCAAAAACAAGAATCAAAATTGAATGTAAGTTGTCCAAAAATTACGGTATATTAAAAAAAAATATTCGAACAGCAGCCGATCAAATCAATCCATTTTATTATAATTATCCTATAATGCAAAGAAGTCATTCACAGGTTTGAAGAATATAAGTTAGCAACTTTTTAATTACTAGTTTTGATGAAGTTCCTATTCAAATGGTGCAACGCAGTTTCAAGACAATACACGTCTTTTTCCCTATAATCAACCATTCATAAAATCTACGGACACTATATATGTTTTTATATGATATATCATGAAATCTATATTAATAAACGCACTATAACATTTTGTGAATAGGATGGAAACAGTATTGCTCACATTTTGTAATTTTATGCAATATTGTTTCCTCACAGTGCTTTATTTTAGGAAAGTTGATCATTGAATGTTACTCTCATGAATTATGTTTTGTCTCAGAGCTCAATATATGACAAATCGTTTCTGTTTATACTTTGGTTTAAATACACTTACAAAAATCATGCAAATCTTCAATCGCGTCCGTTTTTATGAGTTTATTTTAGAATCCACATGCTGCCACTATAACAAATCATGGAGGTTTTATGAATCAAATGATGAATAACCAGCAACTATACAGCTTCGATTTTCACTATGGATGCGCTTAGCTTTCGATAACTGTTTCTCGATAGAAAAAGCAGCTGAAAAACACAATCTGGATGGTCTGGTGACTACCCAAGCGTCACATTTTGATGTCCAATTTTTTTTTTGGTATGTGATAATAAGATACATAGTCAACCGTCAACGTGTTTGCATCCAATACATAATAAGAACGGTTTTTGGAATGCATTTTAGTTCGGAATATACAGAGCACATTAACATGTCCCCAGAATGTTTTTGCTCTATAAGTAACAAATAACCAATCTTTTAAATCTTGCAATATATTAAAATATGAATGTATTAGGTTTATATAGTGTTGCTAACGAATAAATCAATCGTTGGTGCTATCAAATGAAGCGTTACATAACTTACAAAATTTTGATAGGAGACAAATCCCTCGTTGTTGTACAAAAACAAAATCGTTCCAACGATATTGTCATATTAACTGTGAAAAATTGAACGTTGTTGTTCAAAATCATGATAAAATTAAAACATCAGTGAAATATCCGTTGAGTGGCTTGTTTCATGCGCAAACGGTGCAACAATCGTAAAAATCGATCGATGATACATTCTCTCACCATTATTTTTAACTGTTGGGAGATATCACACAATCTTAACGGCATTGTGATAAAAATACTGAAACAATTCCACTCCGTCCCAAATCATGGTGAACGAGCAGCTACGCCCTGATCTCACAATCCTCATTCATATAAATAATGACATAAATTTTCATTATAGGTTATGATTGTAAAATACCATCCTTTGCGAATATATGAAGTCTCCTCACCAGCCTCGCCCCCCAGTTTGTCGCTGCTCGAAATGGTCGATAAAATATACACCGTATATAATCTCTTCATACCAGTGTCGAAAACTAGGACGTTAGGAAATGGAGCAGTAACTTGGCCAGTTGTTTGTAGAGTATTATTTTGTCAGCATTAGGTAGGTTTAAATTAATGGTAACATAAATGTTAACGATTTACGTGTTTGGAAGATTAAATGCGAACAGAATAGAAGAACGAAACAATCTTTGTTGCAGAAATCCTAAATATAACAGCATTATTTGTTGAACGTTTTCAATAGGAATTGCAATAGCTGATAATGTCAAATAAATATTGCAATTGCTAATCTAAGACTGTAGCTTACAACATGCTGCAGAAAATTCATTAAGAAGCAATCTCTCAAGTTCAATTACTTGAAATATTTGCTTGGTATCAGTAGGTACGTACGCCTGGAAAAAAATCCAAAGTTTTGTTTTGTGAAATATATATTTTCTATTGCGGATATCTTTTCATTATGAATGAACGGAGATAAAATCAAGCCATCGGAGGAAAACCAGCGAAGGTTTTCAAAACGGCTCCAGAATAAATATTAAAAGTTTAAATGTTCCCGTTGATCTCTTCCTTTATTAGCACGATATTATTTACCAATATTATCATTTCTTAGTACGTCAGTATTTAAAAAATGAAAAAAAAAATTGTTCTTGGTGTAATCAAGATACTGGGAATAAAGCTGGCACCCTAAAGTCTCTTCGGAAATGTACGGCGTAGGATTACTCGAACTTCAGCCCCGCGTGTTGTAAATGGACGTCAGAAAATGGCGTACATATTTGCACCGCTGGTTGTGAATACGCACACCGAAGTTAGGTTACGAGGGGTAGGAGAGGTTCCGATAGAAGCAGCCGCCTTGGAAAGGGACAGATATGAAGTAACCAATATGCCGCAGCGTAGTCACCAATTAATGTGCACGCAAAGCCGAAAGTTATACAATTTTTTATGAAATAGTCTACCTGAAACTGAATACCTATTTGTTATTTCAAATTTAGAGGTTCGATACAATAACCGATTATTTGAGTTTTCAAATTGTCGCTTGGGACGTTTTCGATATGTTCCGGAAAAGCAACAGTATCTTCCGATGGGCTCCAATTAACCGATGTACCATGACATTTAATATCGAGCGATCGTACACCAGCCAATGTAAGAACACTGATAATAGGCATTAGTCAGCTGAACGTTTTAGAGTAGTCTTGCCCTACATTTTGCTCTAATAGCCTAATGTAATTTAGTCACCACATATCAGTCTAGCAAACAACTTGGTCTAATCCATTGACGGGTCCCGTGTGTTTTCCTGGAGACTAAAAAAAGAAGTCCAGCGTATTACTCACAACGAGCAGTAGAACATCGAAGAAGTGAGATCAATTATATGCAAGGAAACGGTTTGCAGCCTGCGAAACCCGCTTAGGAGGTAGAATTTCCATGTTCCAGTTCTGTTACGCGTGACCTAACATCAACGTCTGGTTGCGCCACTGCAGCAGAAAACAAATGACGTCTAACACACGTCATTTGTCATTGAGTGGTCTTTGAATGGACAGAACCGATGATTATTCAATTGGCAATGGATTGCCGAGTTCAGTTGTATTTTCATTACAACAAACAACAAATTATAAACATCGCTGAATGTCTTCAAATAGCCTACTGTCTCTGTTCCCCAACAAACATTAAACAAAATCACTGAGGGAGCCGCTTTGGTGTCGCTATCAGTGACACCGGGAACCAATTATGCTTCGTAATGGTTGCCATCAGGTACAGGAAACAGCGGAGTAAGTCCTGATGCAGGGCTTACGGTCACCAGTTATGGGGGTGAGAGTGACGTAATGGGTATGAACTAGTCGAGTCTTAGTTAACATGAGTAGATGAGACTCTGAGTAGGTTCTGGATGATTGATGACGAGAAGACAAGGAGATTCAACTTAATGATCTTGAAGCATGAATTGATTGTAGTAATTCACCACGATAACATTCAGATTACGAGTTTGTTACTCAGATGTTATTGGTGAGTTGTTTCAATTGCTTTACAATTATTATTATTATCATACGAGCTTGCATGCTTACAATTTGTGTGTGTGTGATTCTATACATTTCGGAATTAGTAGCTGTGCGATGGCCACAAATAAACCACAATATTAGTCTTAAACACAAAATCCATTGGTATGTATCATTTTCATTTCTCCACAAACAGGAATAGTTATGTAAAATAAATAGTTCATGCATGTTCTTGTGTTAACGACATGCATCGGTTTGATTGACAAGCATGCTATATATCATAAAATGTCTTCCGTTCATTTCATTGTTTATCTCGTGAAGTCTTTAAGATTTGAAAATGGATGATGGTAAATATATATAGGATTCAAGTCATTTGGTCAACAATATCTAATGCAACATTTATGCATAAAAACATTTCATCGGAGTTTTCTTCCCCGCTCGTCTCCTTGGCCCTTCATCTGGGACACAGGCCGTTTAATAGCTGCCAGATGAAGTCACTGTCGCTGAAAATTACTTTCTATTTGGGTCCAACTTGCTTGTAATATCCCTAACAGGCTGACGGCCTATCCCGCAGGAGGAACTCTTAAGAGCTGCGAGAAATGCCGATGACAGAAGACGATGCTGACGAGCCATGACTTAAGTTATGCCGAGGAATAAAGTCATACTTCAATATTTGTACGAATAACGTAGGAATAGCTTCATACTTCAATGTTTAGGAGTAGTTAGAGGAGTCCCCTTGACAATAGCTCGTTGCGTTTATGTTTATTTGTTTTAGTAGACCGATTTACTATCATTGATACCCTAGTATATTTTTTTTGTTTCAAAATTGTTTACGACAGATTAGAGAATTTGTCCGATAGTTTTTTTTGCTATTGTTATTGTTGCTTGATTATTCCACGGTAATCATAGAATGATATGTTAAATATATGTAAATCCGTACTACATTTTTGTGGAATTTCGTCATTAAACCCTAACAAGTGTATAGTTCAACGTTTTAGAAGATGATTTACTCGATGGATTGGTCCTTGTCTAGAGGCGGGTTTCACTCTTTGGTTGTAGTTTGGAGTTCATCCAAGCTTAACGTGAATTATTAAGTTCATGCGTAAATTATTAAGTTCATGCGTATGTCATACACAAGTTCTATGTGTGCGTTAAAGACTTAATGCAACGAGCTTCTGGTCTTTGTAGCAATTTACTTAGGTTGTTGGTGAACAGAATCCCATTCTTTATGACCACACTCTCTGTGACTCATGGCAGGCCCATTCATGACAACTGTACCTGTGAATGGATTTTTAAATTTTGTCCAGGATGTTACGTTGCTTGAAGATGTTCAGAGATGATGTAATAAACAGATGCAAGGAATGTCTGAGGTATTGTACCAAGACTGGCTGTTGCCCCTAAATTGGTAATATATTTGTGGTAGCTTACTGAGATGTGACCTGATAAATTATTGTAGAGTTCGTTCTCCGGTCTATTGGGTTCTAGACCGGTGCCCTCAGTACACATTTTAGATAGATAGATACATTTGACAGTATTGTATTCATCACTTTAATACCTACCCTTGTAACCAAAAGTTTGTTAATAGACTTCAGTGAGCTTTTATGGTTACATGTTTATGACATCGAATCTTATCAGGATTTTTCTTGCTAACGCCGACATTCCCATTCAGGATATTTCATCAGAAATCCGAAATATACCTAACCCCCATACCACTCCATCGTTTGATATATGATTCTTTCTCTTCGTATTTCATTTCCAACAATTTTGA
This sequence comes from Gammarus roeselii, assembly GCA_016164225.1. Taxonomy (NCBI): domain Eukaryota; kingdom Metazoa; phylum Arthropoda; class Malacostraca; order Amphipoda; family Gammaridae; genus Gammarus; species Gammarus roeselii. The sequence continues at coordinate 10,020 of SDVV010018367.1, forward strand.
AACAACATCAGATCTATATTTAATTTTATTGTTTCATTTTACACTTCTTATACATTATGCCGTTTTATTATCCCATTTGATAATATTGTTCCCTTCAACTTCATCAGGTATTTCTTCACATGTCATCACCGCGGTATCACTATCACGACCCACTGATTTACATTCCACTTGGAGTATCACAGGTTTTTCCCATATTTTCATTTTTTTCCATATCGTCTAAGATTTGGATATTCCCCCCGATTCGATTCAGTTACTTTCACCTAATCTTTATACGTTCTGCGGTTGGACGCTAGAGGAAACGCACATTCTTTACTACTCGCACCTTGTTGGGCACTATCTATCTCATTATTTGGTAAGCCCAGGTCCGGTTTATTATGTTCTATCAATACGTCCTTTGCATTCGTAGTGCTTGTATTCTCTCGTTTATTTTTAAGATTATCATATTCAAGGTAATGATGGACTTTCAGATGACGCCAAAACCCGAACGTGGAACATGATTCGCTCATCTTTATCCCCGCATTGCAAATAATACGTACCCCCGCATTATCCTTTGTTTTAAAATATTTCCAGATCAAACTTGGCGACCGTTAACAGTCTGAGAAATAAATCTGTCTCCGATTTATATATACTTTACCATGCATATATAAAATCGATACCGGCACTATGCCGGTACCATGTAAACATAAACAGGGTCGATGCCGGCACCGGTGCCGGCACTGTGCCGGCACCATGTAGGCATATTCAGGCTTGATGCCGGCACCTGTGCGGCACTGTGCTGGCACTGTGCCGGCACTGCGTCGGCACTATGTAGGCATACACTGGATTGGAGCCAGCACATGTGCCGGCACTTTGCCGGCACTGTGCTGGCACCATGTAGACTCATACACACATTTGTACGCATTTACAGGCTCGGTCACCATCTTCAACACGTCACTTGTGATCTGTGACTCCCAATAAAACTAAGTCTCTCTCATTTATTACAAGATATATATTGAGGTTTAATTTTTACGTCATGTTAGATTTAAAGATCTAGTCAATCTCTCCTAACTTTACCAATAATCATATATTTTTATTCAAGTTGGATATCCGTATGATATTCAGTCATTGCTTACGTATGATATTCCGTCGTTGATGTATGATATATTCATATCAAATCTATCCACGTGACTCTACTTTTTTATTTATCATTTGCAGTTTTAATACACTCATCCAATTTGAATGAGCATATTTTCCTCCATTTTATATGTAAATTATGTCATTTGTTTAAAGTTATGGGAATATCATATTAATAATTTTTTCGTGAGATTTATGTAAAAGCGTTGTTCAATACCTCCCAAGTATTGCTTTTGGAGTCGGTATCTGCCATTGTCAGGCTGCATTCTTCCAAATTTCTAATCACGGCTCTGTAGTGTTATAAGATGGTACTTTTTGTTAGAGCTTTCACTGTTAAACTAAACCAAGAATTATGTGTCATCGTACGTGATTTTTTCGAACTGAGGTATGATATTCAGTCATTGTTTTAGGATTTATGTCTAACAAACATCTTCACTTGGCTCTACATTTTGATCAATCCTTTTCAGTTTGAATACACTCTTCCAATTTTGATCCAACAAATTTCATCCATTTCCATTTGTAAATTATATCGTTTGTTTGATCATTATAGGTATTTTCAAACGATTCTTGATATTTTTTTACACAATTCTACATCACTTTGAGATGTTATTCACACCCATCAAAATCTATTTAACCTAACCTCATGTATGGTGTTCAGTCATTCATATATTTATTGGGAGCCCTCCGACGACTCTAAATATCACTGAAACATATATGTTATTTATTTCGTTGTCACTCCCGACCCATATGAGTTAGCAGAGAGACCTCATATTTAATTTAGATGGATTGAATGTCACAAGTAATTCATATTTGTATCCAGTTTCACACAAACGACCATTTCGTCTCGCACCAGGTCTATCTAATTTACTTCAATATCTCCTGGCACTACATTCTTTGACGACTTGCACCTCTGATTTATTTTTTTATCCTATAATTTTCCTATTCTTGACGATGACTTCGACCAAGATGTCGTCACAAATTACTTGTTGATTTATCTTCTGCACAGATTAGACCCCCACCCCGCCCCATTTTCATTGAAAAATCTTGCTCAGTCGTCTTTGTGATCCTGTTTTGGGAGGATGGTGTATAACTTGAGTTGGCGATTTTTCAATAAAAATAGGGTGTGTGGGGATGTATAATCTGTGCAGAAGAGAAATAAATTTGAGTATAGATAAATCAACAAGTAAATTGTGGCGACATCTGAAACAAATGATCAGTCAAGAATATGAAATTTATAGGAAAGGAAAGGCAAATCAGAGGTGCAAGTCGTCATAAGATGTAGTACCAGGTGATATTGAAGTAAATTTGGTAAATCTTGTGTGAAACTAAGTGTTCGTTTGTGTGAAACTGGATACAAATATGAATTACTTGTAACATTCAATCCCCCTAAGATTGATAATGGGGCCTCTCTGCTAACTAATATGGGTCGAGGGTTCCAAAAAAATAAACAAGATTTATGTTAAATTGATATTTAGAGTCTTGTTGTGGGCTTCATATGTATATTGCAATGACTGAATACCATATATAAGGTTAGGTTAGGTTAGGTTTGATAGGTGTGGATAACATTTAGAAGTGATGTAGAATTGTGTCAAAAATCAAGAATCATAAGAAAATACCTATAACAATCAAACAAACGATGCAATTTACACATAAAAATGTATTAAATTTGCTAGATCAAAATTGGATGAGTGTTTCAAAACTGTATAAGATAGATCAAAATGTAGAGCCAAGTGGATATATTTGTTATGCATAAATCCCAAGACACTGACTGAATATCACAAAGAAGCACGATAAATTCTCGAACGATGACACATAATTCTTGGTCACGTTATAACATAAAGAACCATCTTATAACACCACCGACTCCTGACTAGAAATTTGGAATAATGCAGCCTGACTATGACAGATACTGACTTTAAAAGCGATACTTTGGAGGTATCGAACAACGCTTACACATGAATCTCATGATTTTTTTTTCAATATAAATTACGTATAACATTCAAACATAAGACATAATTTACATATGAAAATGGAGTAAAATATGCTCAATCAAATTGGAAGAGTGTATAAAAACTGCAAATGATAGATCAAAATATATAGCCAATTGAATAGATTTGATATGAATATATCATAAATAAATGACTGAATATCTTATCTAAGAACGTAACTTGAATACAAATATATAATTATTGGCAAGGATGGAAGATAATGACTAGATCTATTAAACTAACATGACGTAAAAAAACAGAACCACTATAAAAATCTTGTAATAAAAGAATGAGACTTAGTTTCATTGGAAGTCACAGATCATAAGTAGAATGTTCAAGATGGCGACCGAGGCAGGAAATGCGTACAAAATGTGTGTATGTGTCTACATGGCTCAAGCACAGAGCCGGCACAGTACCGCACAGGTTCCGGCAATGAGCCTGAATATACCTACATGGTGTCGGCACAGTGCCGCACAGGTTCAGGCATAGAGCATGAATATGTGTACATGGTGCCGGCATAGTGCCGGCACAGTGCCGGCACCGGTGCCGGTATCGACCCTGTATATGCCTATGTGGTTCCGGCATCGAGCTCGAATAAGCCTACATGGTGCCGGCACAGTGCCGGCATCGATTTTATATATACATGGTAAAGTAT
>SDVV010018368.1:0-13775 GCA_016164225.1 Gammarus roeselii
TAAAACTTGCTAACTCTTCAACACCCATAACAATCACTGACATATGCGGTAAGCTTACATAAACGTTTGATCTCTACAGTCTACTAACGAGCGATCACCTAACATTGCTTGAAACTAGTCGATATTACTGGACTTGTATCAAGCAAAGTGGAAACTATTTATTTGTAGGCACACAATCTGCTAAAGATTGGTAAAACTACAGAGTCAAGTGGATAGATTTGAGAAGAATAAAACTCAAATCAATGAAGAAATACATGACATAAGTATGAAAAAAGGGAAAATATCAATAATCCTTGGTTAGATTAGGTTAGGATGGCATAGGTTTACGGACATCATCATAAACCCTTAGGGAAAAAATGCTGCAGTGGTTCTGGTGAATGCTCGCTAAAGTCAGATATTCTAAATTGGAATACAATCTCATAACAAAGCCTGAATTAATCAATAACTTCTGAGTATAATACTGTAAACGGATCGCAAACATTTATAAAAGTAAGACATGCGGAAATAAGCGTCTAGTAAAGACATGCGAGCGAATAACATAATTGAGATGTATATTAAATTATTGAAGAATTTTAACACTAACACTCTACATAAATCCGGTAGATTAGTTCTCCAAGATGACATGAAACCGGACCCAAATCCAATGTCGAGAGGTAAAACATATCAATATTTTGGATCATTACATCCAATTACGCGTTTTTTATCCCCCAACATTCTATGAAATTAAGGCGAAATTTATACCTAATACATATATATTCCTATGATAACAAATCGAAACACAACAACCACTATAAAAAAAATACCTTAATAAGATTCTCTACCCTACCCTAACCGATATTGATTAACTATGATATACGATGTATCCTGCCGTACCCCAGAGGATAAATCCTACACCAATATGGAAGGTGTACGGTCAAACAATACATGATGCCGATATACACAACCGATCTTGTAATAAATAGAAATAATCCTGCATATTACCTCCTAAGGTGATCTGGTTCATGAAAAAATCATATACTAACATAACAGCCGTACCGAAAATATTTGACATTTAACACGGAGTTATTGCGAATAATGTCAATTTTACTACGATACCTCTTCAAATCTATGACAAATTTCCTAGACCTAACAGATGCTTTGCCTCTAGCAGGAGAAAATCAGAGCCCACTGTGTCATAACAACGAACTCTACAATGCTTCACTAGGTCACTTCTCAGCAAACTACCACTGATATATAACAAATTTAGAGGTAACACCCAGTCATGATACAATACCTTAGACGTACCATGCATCTGTTTAGTCCATCATCTCTGAACAGCGTCGAGCAAAGTCACATCCTGGACATAACCAAGAATCTATACACAGGTACCGTTGTCATTAATGGGGCTGACATGAGTCTGAAAAGGTGTGGCCATAAAAATCTGGGCATCTGTTCACTGCCGACCAAGTTAATCACTATAACGATCAGCAGCTTGCCATATAACCTCTCTAACAAACCCACGGAACTTAGGATCGACGTCCACAAGAACTTACAGAATTCAAATTGAACATGGATATACTCCAAGTGACAATCAATGAATGTAGACAACCTCTACACCAGGAACCCCACCATCCAGTAAATAGTCTTCTAAAACGTTCCAAATACACTTGCTAGGGTTCAATGATGAAATTCCACAGAGATGCAATACGGACTTACACCTCTTAAACATACATTCTTATGATTATCGTTGGAAAATCAGACAACAACAACAACAACAACAATTATAAAAAAATAGCCAAAGAAGATGTTCTCCTCTGCTCTTTTTCATACTGAAAATGTAATACACCAGTGGTATCGTATCCATTATGGTAAATCGGAAATATACGTAAACACAACGAGCTTTTGACAAGGAGCACCTCTAACTCCTCCTAAACATTGAAGTGTGGTCCAACAATAAACAAACAGTAAGCTAAAAGCAAGGCAAATTTTATAACAAATAGAATGTTATATATCTATAGCCAGGAAGTAAAAAAAAAGTATATATGAAACACTGAAAATATACAACTTGTAACTAAATTATACCTGAAACAATGTTCTACATTGCAGATCCAAACGTAATATTTACTGATATTTCGATAGTGTATAAAAAATACACAATACCATGCATCGACGATGTAAACTGTCCAGAGAACATACAAAACTGAAAGACACATACTAAAATTTTCGAGTTTTAACAAAGCAAGAAGATCAATTCTCTACCATACTCAAAACGTACATAAAAAACCGTGACGAATGACAAAAAAAAGCATGTAACCAACCAAACAACTGACGAGAATACGATACCAGGACATGAGAGCAACACACGCTGAAATCTATAGTAAATGGTGTGGAATACTTCTACACGAACACGTTATAGTGTATACAAAAATCTGATAAAAATTACTCCTAACTCAGTCCAAAACAGGGTTAAATTAACATTTTTTTAAAGGAAGTAACCACGGTTTAATCGTAACAGAATATCACATATACATATAAAATACCAAAATTATGCTATAACCGACCAAGTATGCCTGAAATAGTGTGCTACATGGACGATGCAAACTTAAAATATCCTAAAAATTCTTATAACTGTATGAGATAACTTTTCAAAATTACAAAATACAATACAAATTCAACATAAATCAACCGATCATTACCAAATATACATAACACAATACAATAAATTACAATAAATCCATATCGTTCAGGTACTCTTGCTATTACAATATCGCGTCAATGGAACGCCGATATATTTGGTTCAAACTTGGATAATGCGTTGTGGGGTGGATTGATTCTCGTAACGAAGCTGCTGCATCAACCCTAAATACAAACATCAACTCGCCAACTAGCTATAGATTTTATATACATATGAAATAAATGACTGGGGAATACATAGAACATGGCCTAAACTCAATATTAGGCTGGTACCATGCGTTCAAGCGCTAAGAATCCAACCAAACAACCTCCGAATGAGTCAATTATACACCCCAACTAGTTAAGAAAACAAACATATATCTACAGAAAAGTATATAGAATTATAATCCAGACATAAATATATAACGAAAGATTCACTCAAACTTACTCAGAAATAATGACAAATCAGTCATGAATAAAAAATATAATTCAAATAACAGATAGGAGCAAACTTACTTAATTTGCCAAAGCGCATCCAACATTTTGCCTAGAGGATCCCTACACCCCATCCCTCCAGAAATTAGTTATAACACTATCCCTACCAGAACCGAATAAATATATTTAACGAGCGACAGTTAGTGACCTGTTATACCCCAATACGACCATCTAAAAAAAAACATGTATACCTACAATAAATATCAAAATACAATTCAATTGAAGTTGTTCATAACAAAACACCTTGCCAATCTAGCCACAAGCCTTGCATCCAGCCCGCCGCTCCCCTTCCGCCCCCCTTCCGGCCCCGCCCGATAGCTGACTCACGCGCCAAACCAGTTCCGGTCCTGCTGTCTGACTCCGGCCAATCCCTACCCCACCGCTAATTAATCCCTATCTTATTCCTTCACTAAAAGCATATTCGGTGACATAATAGCTTATAACAGATACCGAGCAGTCGAGTACTTCATGTAGTCCACTAGATTCCGGGTACTGAAAATCGAGAGAAAATGAGTCAATCGTTACGCTATGAATAATGAAATGGACCTGGTCGATGAGTAAAGGGCACCTGAAGCCACGAAGTATCATTCTCTCGTGCCACATCTGAATTCCACTCCATCGACTGAGTAGTTATAGTTGCTTCCGTTTTCCATCGCAGTCCCAACGCGAAGTTAATGCAGACCCCCCCGTAGGGCAATTGAGGAGTGGCTAAGTAGGTGCAGCGTAGATTATGAGTAGGTTCAACGCAGATTCTGAGTAGGTTCAACGCAGATTCTGAGTAGGTTCAACGCAGATTCAGAGTAGGTTTAACTTAGTTTCCGAGTCGGTTTAACGTAGAAACAGAGGAGGTGTAACATAGATACAGAGTAGGTTTAACGTAGATGCAGAGTAGGTTCAACAGGTACAGAGTAGGTTTAACGTTGATACAGAGTAGGTTTAACGTTAATACAGAGTAGGTTTAACGTAGATACCGAGTAGGTTTAACGCAGATACCGAGTAGGTTTAAAAGTAGGTTCCGAGTAGGTTTAACGTAGATATAAAGTTGGTTTAACAAATTAGGCTTAGTGTTGATTTTGAGTAGGTTTAACGTTGTAGGAGCAGTAGCCGCTTCCGCGCTCCACCGGAGCCCCAACGCTAAGTCGTCGCTCGCCACCCTGCAGGGCCCCTGCGGGCGTTTAACGATACATAATTATTTAACTAATACAAAATAGATCACCATGAAAAAAGACACAGATAAATAATGGAGCCCACGAAATATGAAATACTAAAATACTAAAATAAAGTGTTAATGATTTATAAAATGAATTATCATCCATCCACCCCAAATCCAATGACTGAAGGACAAAGGGCCCGATCGAGTGGTCGTCCGGACGACCCACTTCATAGATGAATTAATTTGATTTGGACCTCATTTCCACCGGAGCATCAATGGTAGGCTTCGCCGGAGTTCAACTGATGAAAAGAAAGATGCGTAGCGGTTTGGAGCTGTTCTGCAATTGACTGCAGGATTTTTTTAAATCGAGAGAATGAATTTACGTTGCATGCTAAAGATGATTTGTACCCCCCAAGTTTGTGCACCCCACGCAGATACAATGAACAATGATACTCAAAACCACCCGCGCGGGAACTTCACAAAATAACAGTTCGTACTACTCCTTAAAATACTGGAAGTCGTGACCGTGGTTCTTCAGTATATTTTCAATAATAATAATAGTAATATTGAACTGATAGAAATTCTAGCTGAACAATTGCAAAATAAATATTTGTAATGGCATGACCCGTCTGTGTGGTAGGAATGACTTTAGTCACTTGGCAATATAGCATTTCGAGCACGAAATTTTGGGCTTCACAATTTCACGAATCGGCATTTTGAAAAACAAAATCAACGGTGTAAAGCTTAACGCATTTACCATGCATAGCCCAAGGGACCACATCGTCCTCGTAACCACATCGTTCAAGTGACCACGTAGTTACAGTGACCACATGATTTCAGATACCTCTATACGGAGATCAAAGGCTTCGCATGGGTTAACCGATGTGTAGCGGGGACTCTCCCAGCTCTCCCATGCCCACCCACATTCCAGAATTGATCAGGGACGACCGTTATTAGGAGTCGTCAGACCATGTGATTTCAATGTTCTTTCACGACGAGGCATCATCATGGTACGCAGTAAACTCGTCAGATGGTGGGTCTAACAGCTCAGTATTCCAAACTGGAGTCGGTACTTAACCCAATTAATTAATGTACTATTTAACTGATTAACAGTATTTCTCATGCTGTTGTCCCTTGTATTCAAAGTCTCAGATATATTCAGAGTATCCTTAAGCATGTATCGCAGATTCCTGGGCCATGAGTGTCCTCAGGGTGCTGAAGTCATCCCGCGGCTCCGAGCAGTTGGGTCCGGATGTGGCTGCTAACGAGATGCCTTTCCATCCTAGCAACAAAAGGATGGTAAGGAGAAGCGTTTTGTTTATGCATTCGTAACCTGAAGACATGGGAGCCATCGTACGACAAGAATTTTTACCCGAGGAGATTCCCTTGAATTTTGGTCTGGTATAATTATGTCCATTGCAGTGTTATGGGCTTCTGTTGGCACAACGCCGAACAGTTACTTGTTGTATGTATATGGCGTAGTTAAGGAGTAGTTAGGATTCATCCGAGGAGCCTCGTGGAGTTCTCACCTTCCAAAACACGTAACCAAATACGTCACAAAGAGCATCATAAAGAGGGTGGTCCCCGCGACGCGGGAGGAATTCTGGACATGAGATACGAGCCTGATAACATCGCACATCTGTTCCACGCCAATCTCCTCTGTCTGAAATACGTGCATGTCCTGAAACACTCTTATAGCAACGCCCCTTCAACCGAGAAAACTCCTAGGCTAAGCCAGTGGTTCTCAACAGCTCCGATGAATCCCTGAAGTTAGACTACACTCATTTCTTTTCAATTTGCATTTATAAATTGTTTGTGTTTGAGTAGAACTGATGTTTTGTTCAATTTCGGGAACAGTACCGTATCGTCTGTGCAGTGCTCGGTATTGCAGTAGGGACAGCACTCATGTTATTCTTCAAATCCTTCATTAAGTGACAGAGGCACACAGATTCGGTTGAGCAAATACCTCTGGCCTAATTTATTGCATTTATTATGAGGCAGATTTGTAGATTGTCTTATTCCTAGCACAATGTCACCACATTCAGAGTAATATAAAAAACTGCTTGCAAGAGTGTGGACTCCAAGCACCGTGCCGTCGGAAACTCTGCGCCCTTTCCGTCGTTCGACTTGGATACACCAAGCGTGCCTCGTCCAGATGATTGATAACAACCAAGACCAAGAGTGTTTTTCGGGTTGTGTAATCAGTGCTGCCATTCAATTTGAGCCATAGAGCGTCGAAATCCATGCATTACCGGCTCCCATCTGTTAGGTGGAAAGCATGATCCAAAATATTATAAAATTTGGAAATATATATTTTTCAAAGCCGGAAAACAACGAGGAGCTTTAAGGCATGATAACGCTCATTAGTAAGGGCCGTAAACTATCGGAATACATGTTAAACTGATTAACAATCAGCATTTTTTATGTTGTCAGGGAGACGAGACCGACAGATTGAGACACTGAGAAGGACAGAGAGATGGACAGACTCGAGCAAAGATAGACAGAACGAAAATCCAACTTTAGTGATAACCATCTGTTTCTACGAGCATCATTAGCCCACACACTTTTACTAACTCCTGCCACTTCATACCAAACTCTACACAGCTCAATTAGATAACTCGTCTATAGAGGTACACACCCCAGAACTCTCCAAAATAATCCCCCCAGTTTCCCTTTCCACGAGCCATAACTCTGTCTGCCCTAAACGAGTACGAGCATTTCTTGCGTCTCGGCGACACCTCCATCTTATTAGACTCCAGAAAAGCCATTATAATTCCGGGATGTGTAATAAATTACCAGCGGGCGGCCCGTGAGACGTGCAGAGCAGTAATTACGAGTACGGCGGCACTGCTCCGCACTGCATTGTTGGGCAACTCGGTCACTGCAAGCGCTGAGCAATGCTCTGCGCTGGATTGTTGGGCATCACGAGCACTACGGGCGCTGGGCAATGCTCTGCGCTGCATTGTTGGGCATCGCGAGCACTGTGGGCACTAGGCACTGCATTGTTCGGCAACGCGAGCAATGTGGGCACTAGCAATGCTCTGCGCTGCATTGATGGGCATCGCGAGCACTGTGGGCCCTAGGCAATGCTCTGCGCTGCATTGTTGTACATCGCGATCACTCTGGGCACTAGGCAATGCTCTGCACTGCATTGTTCGGCATCGCGAGCACTGTGGGCACTAGGCAATGCTCTGCGCTGCATTGTTGGGCATCGCTAGCACTGTGGGCACTAGGCAATACTCTGCGCTGCATTGTTGGGCATCGCGAGCACTGCGGGCGCTGGGCAATGCTCTGCGCTGCATTGTTGGGCATCGCGAGCACAGTGAATAAACGGGCTGAACATTTAACGATATAGAGAAAAATAAGATGTTCAGATAAAATGAGCAACAGTTACAAATTCAATCTGAACCATTACCAATGTACGCAACCATATAATAGAAAATCCACTGAAGTTTCATTATGAATAATACCCGTTTTGTATTGGTTCCTCAGCTATAGCAAAAGAGTAAAATCACTTATGAGACCATATTAAGGCTGGCACTTTTCACAATCTATATGATTGCAGAACATCTGAAACCGATCATTATTCTGCACTCTGATCAATCTTCAGTCAATGTTCCTGTTCCTCTCGACCGTTTGAAGATTTTAACCACATACAGTGTTCGCACAAAATGCCCTGGAGGTAGTTCCTTCTGAATCATCCCCTCGTCTCAGAATAAAAGCTCACCCCGTTCCCCTCTCTGCTTCCCATTTGATAGTCGCCTTTGTGTCGGAAAATTTTGCGTCTGAACTTCGCTCTCATCAATTCTCCAACGACAAGGAAATTATCCAGTCGCCCTCCCTGTAGTTTGTGCGATGCCCTTCAGTATTTTAATTATCAACAAGTATTGGTAATAGACGCTAAACAATGTTATCTAAAACACACAATAAATGTAGATAGAGGCAAATTTGAAAAATTCAAAACTCATTTCATGCATATTGTAAAGACTTCAGAGTCCTGTATACAAATACAACACACACAATAGGTGTACTTCTTTCCGCCTGTCTCCTTCAGAAGAGATCCAGAACCCTCCAAAGAAAACTCAGTTAAACACGGGAACGGGGAGGAAGTACACCCTTAAAAACAGAAGTAAGTATCCATTAGCAAAGTACTTGGATACTAAATAATGGCGATGGCCTTAGTTGTTATGGAAATCCAAAGCAACGAAGTTCAACCAAGGCCGGTCTCCAATAATTCTATTCCTCTACGGCTCTAAATTAAATCCTTCATCATTTCCGTTCCATAAAATTCCCAATTGCCACACTTTGCATTTTATTGAAGCAAATTGTTTCGCTAATAGCAGGGAGGCGGAGGCAAGGAGACCGTAGAAGCCGTAAAAAGTTTATCAGGAGTTTGCAGTCGAGGCAGAAGCGACGGAAGAGGCATTACAATGCCTTCGGTGGTAGAAGCGACGGAAAAGGCATCACAGTGCCACCGTTGGTAGAAGCGATGGAAAAGGAATCTCACAGTGCAATCGCTGGTAGAAGCGACGAAAAAAATGCAGTCCCACCGTGGTAGAAGCTACGCAAATGACATCACAATGCTCACGCTGGTAGAAGCAACGGAAATGGCATGGTACCACCACTGATAGAAGACAGGAAAAGCCTTACAGTGCCACCGCTAGTAGAAGCGACGGTAAAGTAGTAGTTGCTTCCATGTTCCACCGGAGTCCCAACGCGAAGTTAATGCAGACTCCCCCGTAAGGCAATTGAAGAGTGGCAAAATAGGTGCAGCGTAGATTACGAGTAGGTTCAACTCAGATTCCGAGTAGGTTTAACGCAGATGCCGAGTAGTTTCAATGCAGGCTCCGAAGAGGTTCAACATAGATACAGGGTAGGTTCAACGTAGATACTAAGTAGATTTAACGCAGATACCGAGTAGGTTTAACATAGATACCAAGTAGGTTTAACGTAGATACCGATTAGGTTTAACGTAGATACCGTGTATGTTTAATGTAGATACCGAATTGGTTTACCGTAGATACAGAGTAGGTTTGACGTAGATTCAGAGGAGGTTTGACGTACATACCGAGTACATTTACTTTGATACAGAGTAGGTATAATGTAGGTACAGAGTAGGGTTAACATGATACAGAGTAGGTTCAACGTAGATTCAGAGAAGGTTTATCGTAGATACGGAGTAGGTTTATCGTAGATTCGGGAGGAGGGAATAAAGGTTTCAGGATTCAGAAGGGCCCCAAGGGGGTCCCACAGTTTCTCAAGAGGGTCCCAAAGGATGTCAAGAGTGTCCTAAAGGGCCCCAGAAGGGTCCAAGTGGGTCCCCCCAAATCCTCCTGGTCTTCCAAGTCCACCGGGTTTCCGAAATATCGGGTCCCCAGAGTCCTGCAGGTCCCACGAGTACCCCCCTCCTCTGGGTCACCTTGTCTCAACCAACCTCGATATCTATACTAATAACCAATGCTAAATCTATCACCATGAAAAAAAGGCAGAGAAATAAAATAGAGCTTATAAAAGAAGAAATAATAAAATACTAAAATAAAGTGTTAAAGATCTATAAAATGAATAATCATCCATCCACCCCAAATGGAGAGGGTTGTTGGGATCATGGTAATAGTTTGTATTGACGGTACGTGAGTGTCGTCTGGTGGGGTAAACTTAGTAGTAGATTTAACTGCTTTGACGTAATTTAAATTACGGTAGTTTGTGTGACTCAGCGGTCATTTTGTTTGATTGTCATTGCTTTTTGGTCCATCTGCTTTGGGCAGTCGCTGTCTCCTGCCTCATGAAGGCATGAGCAGTGGTAGCAGTTAGGTTGGTGGACTGTGCAGTCCCTTCGGTCATACTCGTCGGCGCACCTCTTACAGCGTTTGGATGAGTATGGCTGGCAGTATTTGATGACGTGGCCATATTCCAGGCATTTTTTGCCCTTTGCGCGTCATGTCGCCACTGGGTAAGTTTTGTTTTTCCCTGTTCGCCCAGGATCACTATGAATTCCGGTGTGTCACGTCCTGAGAAAGTGTTTTTGATATGCTGCGGTGTGGAGGTTTCGTGGTTTGATCCATTTTGCTGTATAACGTTGCTTTGCTCGATATTTACGACGTGAGCCAGATACTTCTTTCGCTGTCTGTTCATGTTTATCGGGTTTACCTCCCAGTTGTTTGGTGAGCAAGTTCATCATGGTAAATGGGTTCATTGAGGTAGCAAATTGTTTTGCCCCGCTATCTACAAGCGTTATGAGGAAGTAGGTAGGGAATGATGCTGATATTCTCTCCTGGGTGGGAGGGTCAGTCTGGGGGGAGCGAATCGCGGCCGCAGCCTCTCGTTGCCCGACTTTGTGCTCAGTTTGGTAATGCAAGATCTCCTCTCAGTCGTGTCTTGGGGGCAGTCTTCGTGTCCCGCAGAGTGGCCGTTTGCTTTGCAGTAAAAGCAGTGAGATTCTTCTGATGGGCTCGACAAGGGATCGTTCAGTTAATCGTGGTATCTTGGGAGCTGCGTGAGCGTATTTGCTTACCGTGACAATCTGCGCTCGTGTGTCCGTATTTCTGGCATTTATACCATCGCATCGGACGTCTTTCGAAGAGTGTAACCTTGGTTATGACGTATGTCTATGTAGTTAGGTTAAGGTATGTCTATGTAGTTAGGTGGGGTGGGGCAATTGAACTTTAGCAGAAGGGCCGTGGTGGTGTTTCTTTTTAGTTTAGTTTTTGGTGCGATTTACGCTTCAACTATACATTCCTTGTATTGGAAGAGTCCGGTGATGCACTCGTCGACTTCATCACTCGGGAGACCCTCGATGTAAATCAGGCCTGCACTCATGGAAAAAGTTGGGTGTGGTTTGATTTTGCAAGGCTTTTCGCATATTCTGTTTTTGGAGAGGATAGTGTCACTTTGAAGTTTTGTGTCTACTTTAATGGTGAAGCTTTCGTCGCCGCTGGCAGTGATGTTGAGAATTGGACGGCCAGTCATGGAGCCCAGTTCTTTGCGTAGTTTATAGGGGCAAATATCCGATCTGTCATTGACATCGAATGACATTTTCAAGCTTTTGTGGAATTTAAGGCGGTTGATGAGTAGGTTGTGGTCATCAAATCGAGTGTATTGTCTCCTCTTCACGTTTTTTGGTGTTCGGGCGTTATGAGTTTTGGCTGGGAGGAGAGTGATGTTATCTGAGAGGTCAGAGGCGGAAGCACTCGAACAGGTTACGGGTTCCCTGGCCTCTATACTCTTCATTAGCTCATCCAGTCGGGTATTCATAGTTGCACAAAGGTTTTGAGATAAAAGAGGCGTTCACCGACTACACTGGAGGGCACCGAGCAGTCCTCAGTCTACAGCTCAGGAAAGCCTTTCATTTTATTCATCTTGCCCAGGGTATTCTGCATTCCGATTATATTCGCGTCCAGATTCGAGAAGCGTTCATTTGTGTCGTCGACTACGGCCATGAGTCAGGTTTTCTGTCGATGAGGAACTTCTGAGGGGTTAGTCGTTCTTTCTCGCAGACGGATTTGAGTGCGACGCTCTGGAGGGGCCGTCAGCCCCTCTCCAATAGGGCATGGCCTTGCCCATTGTTTGATACCCGGGTTCTACCCGGGGTTCTGGGTAATGAAGGTGGGACCTTCTTTACAATAATTTCTCTTGAATATACGAATATATACACCAACTTGATCCCTACATTTATTCTTAAATTAATCCTATATCTATTTTTTTTTGAGAATTTTGTTTATATAATCTTTTTTTGAAATAATTGTTTGATGCTTTTTTAATTTAAATTTTTTTTCGATTCTAAATTCATAAGCCCCGGTGTCTGTGGGGGCCAACCTTTTTTGTACAACGAGGGAGCGTGTAGCTACAAACGGAAAGGGAGGGACAGAGGAGAGATCTTTTATAACAAAATATGTTTACACGAAGAGACAAATAAAATTTGTTGGTTAACGAGGACACCACGAGAAGGCTGATGAGCCTGGGATACCCCCAGGAGGCATCCAAATAAAGTTAAAAACTTCAACCTTTACGAGACGATTTTCGGTATCGGAGATATATTCGACTTGGACCTTAGACCGGCTCTTATTTTGACACAGCAAAAAAAAATAAGCTTCTATACCCTAGAAACGTGCAAGCCTTAGAGCTTAGACGCGAAGAACAGTATGCGATGGTGTTTTCGAACTCAATTGTCACTCATTGGTTACGATACTGCCTCTGTGCAAAGCTTCCATTTGATTTGGACCAAAGCTTCCATTTGATTTGGTCCTCATTTCCACCGGTGCCTCCACCCTACAACTTCAAGCATAGAAAACAGTAAGACGTCACTACAGAAGAAGACATTTGTCTGCAGTCTGTTGCTACCCTTCACTCTCAACAGGGTACAGGCTCAGTCTAGACCCCTAAAACTGACCATCTCAGCTCTAACTTTTTCGCTTCTAATACCACAGCACTACCGGTGGGGCAGATCCTGTGGCGTCGTGACCCAGCAACACCGCGGACGACAGCTGGGAGTAATCACCAACACCAGAGCAGCTCATTACACAATGTTTCAAGCCAGTACGCTTACACATTCTTTTTGGTCACCATTCCGTTCTAAAAAATTTAGAATCAAATGATAACTTCAATCGGACTAAAATTATAATTGCCCCAATATCTCATACGAACTTGAACATGCATCAATTACTTGACAATGTTATCTCTTAACATAATATTTTTTACATCAAAATATCGTTTGGTATATGTATTCAAGAGTTAGCGTAACTGTGATAAACTGCTATGGTCAGTAGTTTCCACATCAACCAAACTGGGATTACTTACTCATCGAGCAATAGGAAGGAGATGTTGAACCATCGAGCAGCGATGTGAAAAAATGCAGCACGCGACTGATCTCGACGCACCTCGACCAGCCTCGACGCGACCCTCGCCCTCTACGCCAGCAATCCGCGGACTGTAACGGATAATTTTTCTACTCATACATCTCACAAACATTTTCTGTGTATGGGTTATACAGCGCTGGGAGGGGGAAGCAGAGGTTCCAGGATTCAGAGGGGCTTTTAAAGGGTCCCACAGTTTCTCAAAAGGGTCCTAAAGGGTCTCAAGGGTGTCCCAAGGGGCCCCAGAAAGGTCCAAGTGGATCCCCCCAAATCCACCTGGTCTCCCAAGTCCCCCGGGTTCCCGAAACCCTAGGTCCCCGAGTCCCGCGGGTCCCACGAAAACCTCCCCTCTCTGGGTCACCTTGTCTCAACCAACCTCGATACATATAATAATAAGTTCAAAATTTATCACCATGAAAAAAGGGCAGAGAAAAATAATAGAGCCCAAGCTAGAAGGAATAATAAAATACTAAAATAAAGTGTTAATGATCTATAAAATAAATAATCATCCATCAACCCCAAGCGTGTAATATTTCCTTCTGTGTTTATATGTCTCGTTTTTATACGCACACGCGCGCACGCACGCGCGCACGCGCGCACGCGCGCACGCGCGCACGCGCGCACGC
>SDVV010018369.1:0-13774 GCA_016164225.1 Gammarus roeselii
CAGTATGATCCGAAAGCTAAGCTTGGAGTCTCTTGATACGCTCAGACAGGACAATTGTGCTGTTATTGATGATACCTTTTCTTGGTTCATAAGATGGCAGATTATTGTGCCGACCTCAGGGGTTGAGTTGTCTTGTGTATGCTCTGTGAGTGGCCTGTCGATGTATGTCAACTGCCCGATCAGTACATCGACGCACTCACTACGAATCAAGACGACTGAACACCCTTTGCATGAGATCGCATTGTTTCTGACAGTACGGCTGTGGTTTACTTCTTGGCAGCAATTTCGTTGATGAGAGACATCGCCTACCGGGCATTATACAAATTAGAGAATTGTAAATTTTTCGTTTACAGTTTGAAGTGGAGACATTTTGTACACTATGTATTTAGTGAAATCAAAAGGACGCGCCACCTAACAGCAGCGTCTTGTGCTGAGAGGGCGACTAACCGCTCCAAGCGTTCTCATCCACGACATTTGTTTCGCTGGAGATAATGGGGAAGGGAGAGGTTCCATGCAGTGGGGGAAGTCAGAAGAGGGGGTGAGGGACTGTTAGCTCTTCAAATGCAGCTGCTGTTGTTGTCTCATTTTATACTTGTCGGTTGAGCTGCGTATTGTTGACCGTTGTATGTTGCTGAGGGTTGGCAGGAGAGGTTTCAGAACATTGTTCATATGGGTTTGATTAGTCGTGCCGCACGATGAGAGGTCGTGCCGCACGATGAGAGGTCGTGCCGCACGATAAGAGGTCGTGCCTCACGCTGAAAGATCGTGCCGCACGATGAAAGGGCGTGCCGCACGATGAAAGGCCGTGCCACACGATGAAAGGTCGTGCCGCACGATGAAAGGTCGTGCCGCACGATGAAAGGTCGTGCCGCACGATGAAAAGTCATACAGCACGATGAAAGGTCGTGCAGATGAAAGGTAGTGCCGATGAAAGGTTCACATCTGCGGTTTCCACCACTGATGTAATTTTTAGGATGTTTCACAAGTTAAATTAGCTTATTACAATTGGTACTATGGTTAGTAGTTTCACAAGTTAAATTATGTTATATTGAATGGAAGTACAAAAATATTTTTTCAACTTGAGAAACTTTCTTCTGGTAATAATCGGAATTGTTACTATAACATCTCAATAGTTATTATTATCAAAGGAATTTCGATGTAATCTAATTAGCACAAGCTAACCTCAACAATATAACCAAGAAAACACAGCCCCGGTCATTGTCATATTTGTGCGTGGATGGCATGGCATCGGAAGCCATATTTCTTCAACAGTTTGAGATACCGTAATGAGGCGCTCAACGAATATGCCCAGATACCGTAATGAGGCGCTCAACGAATATGCCCAGATACCGTAATGAGGCGCTCAACGAATATGCCCAGATACCGTAATGAGGCGCTCAACGAATATGCCCAGATACCGTAATGAGGCGCTCAACAAATATGCCCAGATACCGTAATGAGGCGCCTAATGAATATGCCCAGATACCGTAATGAGGCGCTTAAAGAATATGCCCAGATACCGTAATGAGGCGCTCAACAAATATGCCCAGAGAAAAACACGTTTCTGGTAATGGAATTTCTTCATTTGTCGGAAATCCTTCTTGTCGACGGATATTTGCTGTGTCGTCAAAAAATGACGGACAAACATTAATAACAACCCCGCTTGTGTTGAGAGCAGGCGCCGGGGGTGGGAAGGGAGGGGCTGTTCGTTCCGGGTGAGGCGAGGGGGAGTCGTGGCGTTGGGAACGAGTTTTTTATCAACAAAAGCATGTTAACACATTTCATTGTACGTTTATTATGTTAAAATTCTTCTTGTTGACGACAGATTTAGTTAAAGAGTTAAACGTTGACTCTGTTACCGATAGTCATTAATGTGGATATTATGTTAGTGAGATGTACCCTGTTATGTTTTCGGCCAACTGTTCACAATGGTTACTCTATCTTTTCTGTATCACTTATCATTTCTGACATAAATTGTTTTAAAAAAAGGAGGAGTGGTTCAACAAAACTGATGTCTTCCTGCAGTACTCATATCCGGACCTCATTTTCCTGAGTACCATCCACGCCTCGCACCCACGGATCTTCTTCACCGTCCCAGCTCAGGACGAGCCCTTTAATACACGGCCCATTGTCTTGCAATGCTCAGAGACACGGCGCTGAATGGGCAGCAGAAGTGGTACGAAAACCACTCACATGGCAGGGAGCAAGAGGTGGAGAGGATACTACACTGATAGAAGTATTGCATGGTCATGGATATTGTGCTGACAAGAATATTGCACTGCCAGGAATATTGTACGGTGGTGAAAATATTATTCCTGAATATTTCCTTACCGCAATATTGCACTGTCAACACTATTACACTCACAGATTATTGTTCTGCCAGGAATTATCCACGGCCAGGGATATTACACTGCCAAGAATAGCCCCCAGCCAGAAAAAATTTAGCTGCTAAGAAAATTTACCTTCTAAAAATTTCTGCTCTTCCATTGATAATGTAGTAAAAAATAATGCGTTGCCAGAATTTTTGCACTTTCATGAATATTGCACTGCTAGGAATATTGCATTGAATGTGATATTACTCTGCCAGGAATATTGAAGAATCAGAAATATTGCACTGAATACTGCTGTACCTGGGATATTGCACGGCCAGGAATATTGCATTGTGAATACTATTGCCCTGCCAGCAATAGTGCATTTCCAGGAATATTGAATTAACGAGAATATCGCAATGACAGCAATATTGTGCAACCAAGAAGACTGCAATCCCAAGAATACTAAATTACTGTCAGGAATATTGCGCAACCAGCAATACTGAACAGTCGTGAAGATTGTATTGCCAGTAAACTTTTACGGCTAGGATTATTGCACTCCCAGTAACACTGAACTGTCAGGAATATTGCAGCAACACATTAGCCGAGGCTGGACTGCACACACTCGTAAATACCAAACACTGTTGTGTTGCGTACAGCGCAAACAAATACGGTCGGACACTCTCCATGTCAGGGCAGAGTAAATGAAATTATATGAGTGGATTACGTAGACTATTTGATCAAATCAAGCTGCTGGGTGGCGATATTTTGTCGCAACAAATAAAGCCGCAGCACAACATGTATTTATTTACAAACGATTTTATCCCAGAGTAACTTGACTTTCGTAACAGAAGAATGTGGCGGCCACTGACACACGTTGATAGCATGAATGTAGCGGCCACTGACACACGTTAATAGCATGAATGGGGGGGTCACTGATACACGTTAATAGCATGAATGTGGCGGCCACTGACACACGTTAATAGCATGAATGTAGCGGCCACTGACACACGTTAATAGCATGGATGTGGCGGCCACTGACACACATCAATAGCATGAATGCAGCGGCCACTGACACACGTCAATAACTTGCATTAATAGAGAAATGAAATGAAATCAAACTACCAATTTTCATAACACTGGTATGCAGCGTGTAGTAAATCAAAATTAATTGTCATCCTAAATTGTTTTTTAAAGTCCACTCACATTCATTTCACCCAAAAAGCCGAGGTTGCCGTGGCAATGGCGGTGACAGTGGATGGCGAGATTATTTCTTATCATGTAAACCCGCGAAATAATGCGTGCGAAAAAATGGCCGCATAAAGGGGAAGTTTTATAATCAACGTTGGTGTATATTGGGAAAATTCATACCTCGCTCTTGGGAAAATGTGTGAGACGTTGGATGCAAATATGTTTTTTCAAGCGTGCTGAGCGCATTCTTTGATGGTCCGTTATTGTTTGGATCTGTTTAAATAAATATTAAGGGCGGTCTTGTTCAGCAGTTCGGCAGCGACAATAAAACAGTTCCCACAGGTTATGAAGAGGAGGGGCCATACGTAAATGACCTCAACACCGGCATTATCAGCAAAATATTCAAACGTAAATCAAAATACTTGGAATCAATATTGAGCCTAAACTTGTTTGATGAATAATTGATAACTGAAATTAATCATGTATACCCCATCAAACAGCAGAGTATTGTTGCCTTCACAAAGTTTATGAGTGAAAATTTTCACAAGTTTCCAGCAACACTTTCTGTCTAGTGACTGGTAACGGAGCTCGCTCTGAGCAACACTTTCTGTCTAGTGACTGGTAACGGAGCTCGCTCTGAGCAACACTTCCTGTCTAGTGACTGGTAACGGAGCTCGCTCTGAGCAACACTTCCTGTCTAGTGACTGAAAACGGAGCTTGCTCTGAGCAACACTTCCTGTCTAGTGACTGGTAACGGAGCTCGCTCTGAGCAACACTTCCTGTCTAGTGACTGGTAACGGAGCTCGCTCTGAGCATCACTTCCTGTCTAGTGACTGGTAACGGAGCTCGCTCTGAGCATCACTTCCTGTCTAGTGACTGATAATGGACCAAGAGACAGGCGGACAACAA
This sequence comes from Gammarus roeselii, assembly GCA_016164225.1. NCBI lineage: Eukaryota > Metazoa > Arthropoda > Malacostraca > Amphipoda > Gammaridae > Gammarus > Gammarus roeselii. The sequence continues at coordinate 4,410 of SDVV010018369.1, forward strand.
GCTCGACATTCACAGAGAAACAAGCACAAAACCATTGACTAGAGGCTGTATTTACAGGGGTATTTTTCTGAATTCCATGAAGTCACATGTTGTATGACTGTATGTGTATAGGTTTTTTATTGGTCGTATTTATGGGTTATATTTGTGGATAGATATAAGGATTGTATTTATGGTTTGTATGGTTGCATGTATGATGATATTTACCTGCAAGCGGGCTAAAAACTCGATATACAGAAATAACTGGGCACTAAACTTTCTTATGAGTTGCATTAATTCAGATAATATGTTGAAAAAAATCCAAATTTTATGTTTTACTACACATATTTGACGGTAGGCAGACCTTAGCGTCACAACCATCTGAGTTACTGATTATCATTCAAAGTACTTATAGTTATTCCAGTTGTGTCTGTGTACACGTTTAAGTTATATACGTGGGATTTATAACTTATTTCAACTTATTTATTATGAAGTCGACATGAAATGTGACCAAACTACGGACCGTATTAGTCTAGGCCGTTGCGTGTAAAGATCAGGAAATTATTGCCGGCGACTGGTGGGAGGAAAAAATAAAAGTACAGCTCACATTGCAGAAGCAGAATATCCAAAACTCTCATTAATAAACGCGAGAAAGCCACCACAAGTTTGAGCGTTGTTGTTCCGAACCTTGACTGTTACGCTATCATCAGAGCTGCACTCCAGTTTTATTCACCGATGAGTGGATAAAGTCCCGAACAAGTGAAATGAAATTGTGTCCCCTTTTCCTTAAACAAGTTGCATGTCTACCCTTCCGCCCTCAGCTGCAACCCCCTCCCCTCGCGGCATCGTGGCGCCACTCTACAGTCAATGCAAACAGACACGAGCCTCAGGCAGGCCACACAACAAGGACGCTGTGGAACGCGGCAACGTTGTAAATGCTGTTTAAATTAACGTAACATAAAAAATTTGTGGGTAGCACGACTATATTGTTGTTTATTATTCATTTTACATTTATTTAGGTACAATGGTAGGTTAAAAAGTACAGAAATATTACACTACTCATTTAATATCAACGAAGTCTTGGTCAGCGTGAGCTGTTCTGAAGAGAACATTAGCGCCTTGAATATACTTAACACAAACTTTTAAGTAAGGAAAGTAATTAAATTGACATCTACTTCTCACCAACCAATAGTGCTGGACGACACTCTCTGTTATCCAATATGTCAAGACTGAGAAAGACTAACACTGAACTATTGATTCCTATAAAAATATGTAATATGGGTTATGTTAACTGCCATTTAAATGTCCAACATAGGATTACATAACACCTACTCATGAAATATTTAGCACAGTAATCACAATTGGGGAATCAAATACATTGATCAACATAACAGGATACAAGTGCACACGATTAGAACCTTTCATTGAGCCATTAAAATGAGCTGATATGATAGCAAGAAATGAAGTATACTGGGTTTTATTGATACTGCTGGAAAAACAAATAGTAAACATGACTTTAATGAATGAAATAAATTACTGATCAAGATTTTCTGCGTGTATAAGTCAGAACAGGTGTACTTTTAGTTTCCGTGTGAAGGTACTTATGCTGCTACTCGTTCTAGTATCTGTGACAATCGAATTCCAAGTTGCAGCCGCTCCTAATTTAAGAAGAGTTAGAACTATGTTGAAGAAATGCAGTGAATTTGCAATCCGTATTGTAACGAAGAGAATACGTAGGTCATTTGATAAGAAATGATCGTTACCAATGTTTATTGAATAGTTCAAAGCTTTATAAACAAACGATGCGGAAAAGTTTATGAAGTGACAGTGCAAGAATATTCCGACGATAAATGAAACACAAAGTGGGGGCTTCGTCTGCTAGCACGTGAAAATGCTCTAATGATACGTTTCGACTACAAATGAATAGTATTAGAGCTTCTTGTAGGCGAAGGCCTACACGTGTAAACAGTCAGTCAGAGAGAGCTGAATGAGTCTGTAGTACAAAATATTTTGTACTGGGGCCTTATTCGTAAATATTGCGATTCAATTCTGACCTGTGTCAGGAATGGGTATATTCCGCCTGTGCACTATTATAACCTGCGTCTTGTCGACGTGTAGCGTCTATTAAATGTGAACCAGTTTTAAACGTTGACCAATGAATGGTAAGATCAGATCAGTAAGGTAAGATCAGAATCTAATCTTACATATTCATTTTCATAATATTAACATTAGGATTTTTCCCAGTCGAGTACACTGTTATATCATCTGCAAAAAAAGTCGAAGGACAACATGTCGCTAGTGTCTATGATGTCATTAATTAAGATAAGGAAGAGCACAGGTCCGAGGATCGACCCTTGCAGTACTCCTATAATAAGTGCACTGACGGGAGATGACTGTTCATTCCAACTCACCATATGCTTTCTATCAAGAAGATATCGATCTGTCCACCTACTGACATTTTTCTATAATTATACACTCAGAATCTAATCTCACCTAACCTAACCTAGGAAGTATATAATAATAGACGACGATTTTTTTTTATAAAAACGTATTTTAATATCTTTGAGTGTTTGAGAATGTCTGCTTTTCAGAAAGTCCCACAGAAACATGAGGGTGCTGACTGCAATGCCAAGGAATCTTGTGAAAGCAGTAGTCATTAAATGAAGAAGCACTATCTAGACTAACGTAAGCAAGCGGAATAACAGTGCTGGACTAACGCAGTACATATGAAATCTACAACGTCAGAACTAACAGGATGTGTGACATCGAATTAGAAATATTGACCCAGGCTTATGAGAATCACTATTGTCTGAAGCACACTTTATTATGAATCAGTTCACCATAGTTCCTATTACCCAACGCACGCACTGATGCGACACACTCTGAATCACGTTAATAAATGATGAATTAGATCACTTATTACAATTGCTCTCAATTAAAAAAAAGGAATATCAAATGTACGATGTTGGAAACCCCGTCTCAAACGTGATCGACGAACCGAAAATGAACCGTCATTGTGATTAACTATTACATATTAAAATTTGGAGACTTCTGATTGTGGTCAATGATATCACCGAAGTGCAATTTGAGCTATATTCCGATCAACTTTACAGGCCAAGATGTGCCACACCCAGCGAGCGAGTAAAAACAATAGAGTGCATGGATCACAAGAAGCGGAGCTCAACTGTTTTCACGAGCTATTCATTTTTTATGTCTCATTTAATTTATTTCACGTCCGCCCGTTGAGCCTTTTTGCTCCGTTGGCTGTCGACAAAACGCGGGTCGAGGCGATGGGGCGCCAGTCCGGGTTTCAGGAATCGACGACTGGGAGCGATGGGGTGAACTCTGATGCGAGGGCTCGGGGGCTGCATAAGAACAGCTTCACAGTTCAAGCTTCACCGATGGATGCAGCTCTAGAAAGGCTTCACAGATCCTGCGTTTCTGAAGGGAACAGAATAAGAAAGTCTTCCCAGATTCTGCTTTCCTGATATAAATCGCACGTTAAAGGCTTCTCAGCTTCAGTTTCTTAGTGTGAGCAGCATAAGAAAGGCTTCCCAGCTCCATCTCCACTGAATTGAGCAGCATTATAAAGGCTTTTCAGTTCCAGCTTCTCTAAAGTCAATATCATAACAAAGGCTTTGCAGCTCCAGTTTCCTAAAGTGAGCAGCATTAAAAAGGCTTCTCAGTTTCACAAAAATGAGCAGCACAGTAAAGGTTTCACAGCTCCAGCTATAACGAAGAGATCAGCATACGAATGACATTACAGCCCCTGCTACTCTTGAAGAAGAAGCATGAGAAAGGTTTCACAGCTCCAACTTCATTGAAAGGTGCAGTATCATAAAATTTTCTCAGCTCTTGCTTCACTAAAGGGAGCAGCATACGAAAGACTTTACAGGTCCAACTTCAATGGAGGAAGCAGCACAGAGAAGGCTTCATAGCCCCAGCTTTACTGACGGGAGCAGAATATGGAAGGCTTTCCAGCTACAGTTTTACGAAAGGGTACAGCATCAGAACAGTTTTCAGCTCAAGCGTCACTGAAGTGAACAGCATAAATAAGTCTTTCAGTTCCAGTTTCACAGAAGCGAACAGCAGCAAGAAAGGTTTTCATCTCCAGCTGCACTGACGGGAACAACATTAGAAAGGCTTTCAACTCCTGCTTCATTTAAATGAAAAGGTTCACAGCTCTCCTTCCTTCACATCAAACCAAATTATTTTTTAAGTACATTTCTAAAATACTAGACATTTCATGCAACCAACAGCACAAGCACACATATCTCTTGTACAACTTTATGGAACACAAACACACATCCAGTCACGATCACACTCACGCACACACACTTTCTCTCCCTCTCAAGCATGCATGCAGCAAATGAGAAAAGTACAAGACAGCAATTCCACGAAGACAGCGCTGGGGGGTCGGAATGAAGAATAGATAGTTATCAATTTATACAATATTTACTTGAGTCAAATGATTTATCCAAGGATATCCAAACTAGATGCATAATTCAAAGAGCAACTTTGATGCTTCACTAACGTGTTTAAATAACTAAGCTCTAAACTAGTAACTGAATGAACAGATAATTATCGATTGAGGAAATATTTTAGTTTTTACAGGAACGCACAAATAAATAGAAGAAGTATCTTCACTAACTTTATACACATGGTTCACAGCAGCGGTAAATAAACGTGCATAGTTAGTCAATAACAAAAAAGTAACTAATTTTCTTAAGTGGACTTCGACCTAATAAGGATTCTTGTTACTGTATCATAACCGGACTAAGATGCTCAAAGAATCCTACTTATACAGTTTGGACAAATTTTGAATATAAAGTGAAATATCACGACTTAAGACCGCTGCACACCTGTAACTGTCATTGAACCCTCCTTCGCCACTGGAAAACTGAAATACTATCTCACCCGTCAGTGTATTCTATCAATTCACCACAATACCCATTACAAATATCATGGATGCCTACAACAACTCAAACATTAACGTGAGAATCAATAATAAATTGGGTAAGTGCCTTTTACTACTATGGGTCGGGGTTAACTTTGTGAGGGAGGAAGAGAGGACATTTAACACCCTCAGAGTGAGTGACAGACGCTGGAAGGCTGCTATTAAATTGTCTCTGTTCCTTATCTCCGATGAGTTCCTTATCTCCGATGTGTTCCTTATCTCCAATGTGCTCCTTATCTCCGATGTGTTACTTATCTCCGATGTGTTCGTTATCTCCGATGTGTTCCTTATCTCCCTCCGATGTCTTCCTTATCTCCGATGAGTTCCTTATCTCCGATGTGTTCCTTATCGCCAATATGTTCCTTATCTCCTATGTGTTCCTTATCTCCGATGTGTTCCTTACCTCCGATGTGTTCCTTATCTCCGATGTTTTCCTTATCTCCAATGGGTTCCTTATCTCCCATGTGTTCATTATCTCCGATGTGTTCCTTTTCTCCGATGTGTTCCTTATCTCTGATGTGTAGCTTATCTCCGATGTGTTCCTTATCTCCGATGTGTTCCATATCTCCGATGTGTTCCTTATCTCCAATGTGCTCCTTATCTCCGATGTGTTCCTTATCTCCGAAGTGTTCCTTATCTCCGATGTGTTCTTTATCTTCAAGGTGTTGCAGTAGGCTTATTAGAGTTGTATAGTTGGTATGCTCGGATGAGAGCGACGTATCGTCGGCAAAGAGAACAGATGCAGATTTAGAAGAAAAAAAACATTTGAGATATCGTAGATATGCAACAAGATCAGTTAATATATAACAAGAAGAGTAATCCGCATGCATACTGCTCCACGTAAGAGTAATCCTGCAGCCCATTAATAGTAATAAATTTTTAATTAGATAACTGAGAACCCATTCCTGCACATTGCCTGTGATTTAACAGATAACTAGTCAACCTATTCAACAGAAGAACCCTAATCCTAAAGGAATTTAATTTTTGAGGTAGCACGAAGGATTGACGGTATCAAAGACTTTCTTGAGGCCAAAAGAACCTTGATGCAATGTTCCTTTTCATTGAGTGCCTCATAAACATATTCGGCGATATTGGTTGTAGCATCTTTGGAGGGAACTTTATTTTAAGAAGCCACACGATATAAGGAAATCAGGGATAATACGCTTCCAAAATAAACAGGCCTTGTTGCCAGGAATGTTTTTCCTATCATGATAAAAAGTCGACGAAACCAAATCCAACAATTATTTAAAGTCATTTGTGGGTCAAGGAACTTGAAAACAGTAGTATTTGTCGACAGTGAAGAGACAAAGGAAGGTACCTGCTTCAAAAATAGTTTCACTATAACATATTTAGCCTAAATGCAGATTTTAACCTGTAAGGAATGTTGACCAACGAGAGGTATTTGTAGACTAACAATCATTTTGGCACATTCAGGTATAGTGCATCTCATTCACCAAGGGTCTCCTTACAGAAATCTGTTTAGCTTTGAAAGAGACCCCAGTGAATAAGACACTTTTCTAATTCCCATAAACCCTTTTAGCTCCTCTTTCACTGTCATGTAATTGCGTTCATCTCCTGCATGTATGCTGTCTATGAATGTATTGTGACACCAATGATCTGTTCACCCTTTTAGCTCCTCTTTCACTGTCGTGTAATTGCGTTCATCTCCTGCATGTATGCTGTCTATGAATGTATTGTGGCACCAATGATCTGTTCATGTTGTTCTGCTAGCCTATTCTGTTCTGATTTCCTTCTTATGTGCCACATTTCAATAAAATATTAGAACCAGGTTTAAGGAAGCTGCTATGAGGACCCCGAGGCCGACTCTGCTACAAAGATGCTTCAATATTGCGGAGTGGTTTTGGAAGCTGTTGGACTTCAATGAGCCCTCGCAAAGGTTTCGTAAATTCACGAGCGTTACCAAATTTTATAAAAGTATAGTAACTCTCCTTTGAGGCCGCGATACATGCATCACTGAGCCTGCTTTAGAGGCCGCGATACATGCATCACTGAGCTTGCTTTAGAGGCCGGGATACATGCATCACTGAGCCTGCTTTAGAGGCCGCGATACATACATCACTGAGCCTGCTTTAGAGGCCGCGATACATGCATCACTGAGCCTGCTTTAGAGGCCAAGATACATGCATCGCTGAGCCTGCTTCAGAGACCGCGATACATGCATCGCTGAGCCTGCTTTAGAGGCCGCGATACATGCATCACTGAGCCTGCTTTAGAGGCCGCGATACATGCATCGCTGAGCCTGCTTTAGAGGCCGCGATACATGCATCACTGAGCCTTTTTTAGAGGCCGCGATACATGCATCACTGAGCCTGCTTTAGAGGCCGCGATACATGCATCACTGAGCAGGCTTTAGAGGCCGCAATACACGCATCACTGAGCCTGCTTTAGAGGCCGCAATACACGCGTCACTGAGCCTGCTTTAGAGGCCGCGATACATGCATCACTGAGCCTGCTTTAGAGGCCGCGATACATGCATCACTGAGCCTGCTTTAGAGGCTGCGATACATGCATCACTGAGCCTGCTTTAGAGTCCGCGATACATGCATCACTGAGCCTGCTTTAGAGGCCGTGATACATGCATCACTGAGCCTGCTTTAAAGGCCGCGATACATGCATCACTGAGCCTGCTTTAGAGTCCGCAATACATGCATCACTGAGCCTGCTTTAGAGGCCGAGATACATTCATCACTGAGACTGCATTATAGGTTGCGATACATGCATCACTGAGCCTGCTTTGGAGGCCGCGAGACATGCATCACTGAGCCTGCTTTAGAGGCCGCGATACATGCGTCACTGCACAGTATTCATTAAATTCACTGGATGCCACTGTTTTAGAGGACTGTACAATATTCATTAGCCTCACTGGATGCCACTGCTTTAGAGGAATGTACAATATTCATTAGCCTCACTGGATGCCACTGCTTTAGAGGAATGTACAATGATCTTTAGCCTCACTGGATGCCACTGCTTTAGAGTACTGTACTATATTCATTAGCCTCGCTGGATGCCACTGCTTTAGAGGAATGTACAATGATCAATAGCCTCACTGGATGCCACTGCTTTAGAGGAATGTACAATGATCATTAGCCTCACTGGATGCCACTGCTTTAGAGGACTGTACAATATTCGTTAGCCTCACTGGATGCCACTGCTTTAGAGGATTGTACAATATTCATTAGCCGCACTTGATGCCACTGCTTTAGAGGACTGTACAAAATTCATTAGCCTCACTGGATGCCACTGCTTTAGAGGACTGTACAATATTCCTTAGCCTCACTGGATGCCACTGCTTTAGAGGACTGTACAATATTCATTAGCCTCACTCGATGCCACTGCTTTAGAGGACTGTACAATATTCATTAGCCTCACTTGATGCCACTGCTTTTTAGGACTGTACAATATTCATTAGCCTCACTGGATGCCACTGCTTTTTAGACTGTACAATATTCATTAGCCTCACTGGATGACACTGCTTTAGAGGACTGTACAATATTCATTAGCCTCACTGGATGCCACTGCTTTAGAGGACTGTACAATATTCATTAGCCGCACTTGATGCCACTGCTTTAGAGGACTGTACAAAATTCATTAGCCTCACTGGATGCCACTGCTTTAGAGGACTGTACAATATTCCTTAGCCTCACTGGATGCCACTGCTTTAGAGGACTGTACAATATTCATTAGCCTCACATGATGCCCCTGCTTTAGAGGAATGTACAATGATCATTAGCCTCATTTTATGCCACTGCTTAAGAGGAATGTACAATGATCATTAGCTTCACTGGATACCACTGCTTTAGAGGACTGTACAATATTCATTAGCCTCACTGGATGCCACTGCTTTAGAGAACTGTACAATATTCATTAGCCTCACTTGATGCCACTGCATTCACACTCCCGGATTTTTCCCTATTTCACAAAGATAGACTAGGCCGTGAGGGTGGAGGAGTATTGTTTCTCGTGAAAAATACTCTACAAATAATAGAAGTCCCCATTCCAAGCAGCAGACACGACATAGTTTCAATTCAAGTTGTCGGTAAACATACAAAGTGTCAAATCACACTAGTTTATCGTCCTCCCAAGAGCAACGTCGCAGATGATAGCGATCTTTACAGCACCCTCGTCGATGTGGTCAAAAAAACAAAACAGTATAGTACTTGGAGACTTCAATATTCCCGACATCGATTGGGAAACAGAAGAATGTACAGCCACTGGTCAACGCCTGATTGATTTTGCTGACGATAAGTTTATGACCCAAATGGTAAAGACACCTACAAGAGGTAGCAATATTCTTGATCTTATATTCAGTGCAAGCGACTCTCATGTCACGAACGTCGAAGTGGGCGAACCCCTCGGAAATAGCGACCACAACTGTATTCGTTTTATGATTGAGCTCAAGTTGATAACGTCA
>SDVV010018370.1:0-13774 GCA_016164225.1 Gammarus roeselii
CAAAGGTCATTCCAAGTGTTCCTCCCCAACCGCCGCGTCATTTTTCACAGTGGTTATGATGGATGCAGAGCTAGCCAGGAGGTGCACCATCCCACTGCGCTGATGTCTGTCTTCCGACTCCCAAGTACCACCGGTACTGGGTAGCCAACATGTTAATTCATGTTCCCATCGTTGAGAGGGTGGAGAACGCCATCAGAAAAATGACGAAACCTACGCAAGCCACCAGTGCACAATCCTAGCCCTATTACACTGGTGGGTACCACTATCCTACTCACCCCTGCTGCTCTGACCCCCAGGACTTGCCCCCCCCTTCTGTATCGCCAGTGCTGCTACCATAAGCACACCAAAAGGGCTGGGACCGTCACAGTAGGGGGCAATCTACCATCCTGGGGACAGCAGGGTCACTAAGATGAGACGAGCGTGAAGACAGAGAAAGACATATAGGAATGATGAGAGCTGCTCGCGCTCATGGGTAGACCGCTGAAGACCGCCAGGGGGACGTGGTGCTTAGCCGCTCATGTCCGCTGGGTCCACTTTGAGAAAGAAGATATTCTTGAGCTGGTCTTCTTGGCTGCTCCGGTGGGTGTAGTCAGGCACCCAGGCCTGCCTCTACGACAAGCTGGGTACTCTTGTTCCTGCAGTCGTTTCCTTGACTGCTGCTGGGTCGCTAGTCGTTGTGGCTGCTCCGGTGGGTGTAATCAGCTGCCAGGCGTGTCACTACGACAAGCTGGGTTCACTTGTTACTGCTGTCGTTTCCTTGGCTGCTGCTGGGTCCTCTCCGGTGTTGTTCGCTGTCCGATGGTTCAGTTGAAGTGCGCTGGAGCCATCACCTGCAGGTCTTGTCAGTCCGCGAAAGTCTCTCCGCTCGCCAACTTGTCTATCAAACCGTGAGACTTCAGCTCAAAGCTCCTGGCGCACGTTGTAGCAGCCAATCAGCAACTAGGATCGGCAACGAGGAGTTAGGTGCGAACCAATCAGCAACTGGGATCGGCGCTGGAGTGTTGGAGTGCTAAGTGCAAGATTACAGGAAAGTCTATAATTTAAGCATTGCAGCGCATTTTAGCAATAAAATATTAATTGTTGTCAGTTTTTAGGCATGGATAGTACCAGCACAGTATAGGAGTGATGCAAAAACTTGTGATTATCAAGTAATTTAGCAACTTGAAAATAACATACCTGGCACCTTCTGTGCTGCACTCTGTGTTCAATCTGAATGGCAAGACCGCCCTAGCCCAGTCCGTCACACCACTCTCGTGCCTAATGCCATCTAACATGGTGGAGCTCTCTTGTGTTTCTATATATGACAAGTGAGCAGTAGAAATTATGTGATAGAAGTAAGTTTTGTTAATTTAGTTTTAAGTCATGTCTGCAATAATAGTAAGTAAAAGTGTTCCCTTTCTTTTCTGTCCGCCATGCTCATCACGGCGACAAAGTTTCGTAGCCGCCTCTCCTGTTCCGAGCCTTGAGGACTGTCCAATCACGAACAGGAGAACTACTTTCATGTACCTGACAACCATCAATTTTACTTTCTTTATTGATTATTAAGGCCATAATTTTCCTCGACATTCACTTGAATAGGTACTTCCAGGCATTATATAATGCTCAATCCATGTTGTACTGCTTCACCCCTTTTTTTTTCTTTGACTATCATGTCTTGTCCTTGTCATGTCTTGTCCTTGTCCTTGTTTTCACAGAGTAAAATTTAATATTTAAACTCTTTATCATTATTCTTCCGTCAAATTGTACAAAGTTTAATGCTCCACTAGCGAATTCCATTAACTATATACAACAACTATCTAATCAAATGTTGTTACGTATTAGTTAGCGAGTGATTATGTGCTAGCTTATGTCCCAGTGCTAGGAAGGGCCCCTTATAGCCAACCTATCATTGTTCACTATTTTTGCACACGCTTACTATTCTGCATTCAAGTGTTTTCACGTGGTTTCATTACTCCGCCATCTCCGTGCATCGTCTTAGCCATCTCACTATCAATGGTATTATCATGACTGTAACGCGTTAGATTGTCAGCTCATACCCCGCACTTCGAAGTGCGCATAGTCGTACAGCATATCCTTATTCAGAACGAGTATTAACTACAGTCTTAGTGATTATTGTAACCATCTTTTATCTATTTATTCTCTTTGACTTACATCACAAGTTCTTGTTTTGTACCGCCGTCATTCCTTTTTTGGTGTAAATTAGCCTTGTTAATATTTTGAGTATAATGAATTTATGTATGGATCGCAATTACTGCATCATCCATCCTCAATCTCTCACGCTAGAAAACGGAAAAATATCAAGATACATATTCGCACAAATTCCTTCTGAATCAACTCAGCAGTTAATATGATGGATCAGTTTAGCCGCCAAACTTTTGCACGTTGCTATTTCTGGTGACGTCTCGATTATACATGCTTCAACTATAACGGCCGATCCATTCCACCCAGCCTCTCTTGTCCTCTAAAAACTCAACGATCTGTCGTGCATTGAACCCGTGGCTAGAGGTTTGAGAGCGGTAGGTGATCAATTAACATGTTCGTCAATGTATTTCAGTAATTACATCAAATTTTAAGCATTATTCATCGATGCGCATTTTTTGTATTTAAACCGTCCATCAATTTAATATTTCTTTACCTTATCGCTTTTATTTATTATCGGTCGAATTTCGTTCATATTCACTCAAGCAACTACAGGGCAATTTCACGGCCTTTGTTCTTTATTTCAAACTCAATTATCCTTACGATCATTTTCACAATCCATCCTTAACAAATCAATCGACAATTATTCATATACATTTCAACTTTGCAAACAGCCTCTGATCCCCACAAATGTGTCTAGTGAAATAAGGGTGCATAGGCTATTTGGAAGATTATTATTCATTTGGAACAAGATCTTTGAGCCCAATTATTAAGACTAGACAGTACGATTGGGATAGAATCCTGAACCTGAGCGCTACATTTGGTGGGATCTCTGTTCTGTTCTTAAATGTGTACTTCCCGGTAAACTCGAATAGCAGCCTCGAAGATTTTTCAGTGTTGATAGGTGTATAGTTGGATACTTAGAGTGTTTTCGCTTTAAACAACTGGTTGCAGCGTAGCCACCACCTGACCCACAGCTGCCGGGACATTCTTTACTCGTGTTGTGTCATCAACATTTGCGTGTTGCCACCACCTTCGCCACTCAGATCCTGGCTCGGCGATGCGTTGGAGTAGAGAGTTGTCTGAAGAGTGAAGGTATTCATTCCTGGAAGGCTTATCAGTAACACAGCTGATAAGCCTTCCAATTGTACAAAGTTTAATGCTGAGGGCTGTCCAATCTGTCCAAATTATCAGGGTATACTCGGTACAGCGAGCATTAAACTTTGTACAGTGTTAGCTCTCTTGTCTGAAGAGTTTGGAAGGCTTATCAGTAACACAGCTAAGATACTCAGCCAATCGGTATTTGAACCTCAAGACGTTTGCTGGGGCTGACAATTAAGGCACATGTTTCATTTCACGTGTTTCCAGGGGCGTTCGATTGAATAGCTGAGGTGCCCGGCATGTGAAACTGTTAAATGCAATGGTTTGCATCTTGCCACCGCGCGTCCGTTCTGACACTTTAAAATAGCACATTCTGCCGATCCTTGACTGATTTATAATTGTCGCTTTTGTTACAATTTTTTCGTACATGTGTATTTGTTCTTGTACATTGGAAAATCGAGAAGACATGTGTGTTGAGAGACTTTAATGCCTCGCCTCACATGACCAAGTTTATTGAAATTGAAGATATGTTTCTGAATAGAATGTAGCGTTTCAGAACACCCGGTTTCTCTCGCCTGATACGCACTTTCATGTAAATCACGGCTCTATATTCACCTCCTGGATTGATCATATTGCTCTGTCTTCTCTGTTGTTAGATGCAACCGTTGCATGCTACACGCTTCCAGATGTGGCCTCAATGGATTATTGTGTCGGAGGAGTAACTCAAAATGTTGAGATAATGCAGACCTTTCTGCAAGATGGTTCCCGCGAGGTTGAATTGATTGACTGGAACTTTGAGAACAATGTGACAATGGATCGATTCTCTATAGAACTTGATACCCTTTTGTCACACATTACTGTTAGGCTTCTCGGAATGAATAAATTATCTGATAGTGAACGACTGAATGACATGTATGGTTATATAAGACAGTGTATTCTAATTACTGGTCAACGAATTTTGGAACCAGGAAACCGAGTAAATACGATGTCTTGGGTTGAATGAATAGGCGAAGGATTTGAATTATGCTGTAAGGTACACTGTGTTCCCGTGGGATGTTGCTTGAAAGTCTTAAGGAGGTCAACATGCAGTGGTAATGAGAATATATAAATACCGTTTTCGTAGGGAACATGCGTTTCTATGGGAAAATTAACAACAAATGCGAGCGCAGGCACATCTTTAAAAGTTGCGTGGAGATAAATGCAAGAAGTTTTGGGAAAAATTGAAAACTTTACTCGAAGAAAGAATCAGTTACACTCATTGATGCAGGAGTTACGGGCTCGGACAACATTGAGCGAGTTTTGAGAGAGCACTTTCGGGATATTGCAAACTCTGTTGCCACGGATGAGAATATAAGAGTGGGTTCAAGGGCTATTAGTAATAATCCGATAGTACGCGAAATAATCGGTGTTGCCGAAGTTAGGGGCATTGTATAAGAATTAAGAAGTAACAAGGCAGTTGGTAATAAATATATTCCTGCTAAGTGTATAAATATGCTTCTCACAGATTGATTACAGTGTTAGCTCTCTTCCTCCATGACTGCATACGAGTCTAGCTGTTGCCCAGAAATGTGTAGTGGTTTACATATTAATACCATGCATAAACATCAAACTTGAATGAAACTACATAACTATTGGTTATGATAGGTTAGGTTAGGTATTAATGCATCTGGCAGTGCAATATTCATGCAATATTCATTGATATTAGATCTGTGTTGTCGTACATTGATATATAGTTCGCTAATTATGTACCTCAGACATGGTTTATATCCTAGATCTTGTTGACGGAGGATCTTACATCACAGATCTGTAGTAAAAATGTTTGAGTGGATATAGTCAATATTCGTTATAATAAACGAAAATGGTAGGAGCGACACAACCAACATTACAACAAAAAATCTTATTCTAACCATACATAAAACTTGCTAACGCTTTAACACCCGTAACGTTTTGAACTATTCAGTCTACTAATGAGTGATCACCTAACCTTACTTGAAATTAATCGATATAACTATATTTGTAACAACCAAAGTGAAAAATAATATATATGTAGGTACGCAATCTGCTAAAGATTGGTAAAACTACAGAGTCAAGTGGATATATTTGATCAGGATAAGCCTCAAATCAATGAAGAAATACCTAACATAAGTATGAAAACGGGGGAAAAAATTGGATAAGATAGGTTAGGATGGGTTAGGCTTACGGCCCCTCCACATCAAAAACCTATAGTGAAAAATTCTACAGTTGATCTGGTGAATGCTGGAATAAGTCAGATATCCTGGATTCGAACGCAGTGTCTTAACAAAGCCTGAATTAATCAATAACTTTTAAGTGTACAAACTGCAAATGGATCACAAACATGTATAGAAGTAAGACATGCGGGAATAAGTATATAGTAAAGACATGCGAGCGGATAACATAATTGAGAGGTTTAATAAACTAATTGAGTATTTTAAAAGTGTCAGTTTATCCAAATCCGGCATATTAGTTCTCCAAGACAATTTGAAATAGGACCCAAATCCAATGTCGGGAGGTAAAACATAGCAATATTTTGGACCGTTACATCCAGTTTAGCTAATTTATACCAATATTCCATGAATTTGGACGAATTTATACCTAATACAGATGTATTCTTATGATAACCGCGCCCTACGGGGGAGCCTATTATGACTCACGTTGAGGCTCTGGTGGAAATGAGTCCCAAATCAATCAATCCTATGATAACCAATCAAAAACCCACGACATAAACAACAATAAAATAGCTAAAATAGATTCTCTACTCTACCCGAACCGACATTGATCAACTTGGATATACAGCGTATCCTACAATACCCCAGAGGATATAACCTACACCAATATGGAAGGTGTATGGTCAATCAATACATGATGCCGATGTACATTACCGATGTTGTAATAAATAAAAGGAGAATATTCCTGTGCTTGAACTCCTGAGGTGAATTGAAACAGGACTAAGATCATATACTAACATAAAAACCATACGGAAAAATATCTGACACTAAAACAAAAACTGAGTTCATGCAATAATACTACAATACCCTTTCAATCAGAAAAAAAAACCTAAGCCTTACTAAGATATAATATCTATAATAGGACAAAATTGAAGCCCACTGTGTCATAACAACGAGCTCTACAATGCATTACTGGGTAACTTCTCAGCAATCTACAAACTGATACATAACAAAATTTAGAGGTAACGCCCAGTCATGGTACAATACCTCAGACATACCATGCATCTATTTAGTCCATCATCTCTGAACAACGTTGAGCAAAGTCACATCCTGGACTTACCCAAGAACTTATACACAGGTGCAGTGGTCATGAATGGGGCCTGACATGAGTCTCAAAGGGTGTGTAACCGTAAAAATTTGGGCTCCTGCTCACTGACAACCTAAGTAAATCACTACAACGATAAGCAACTCAACGTAAAACCTCTCTAACAAACCCATGGAGCTTAAGACCGACATTCACACGGATTCACAAATTTCGGTTTAAATTGGACAAATTCCAAATAACCACCAAAGAGTGTAAAAAAAACTCTACACCAGGATTAACTCATCCAGTAAATCGTCTCCAAAACGTTAAACTACTAACTTGCTAGGGTTCAATGACGAAATTCCACGGAGATGCAGTACGTATTTACACCTCTTGAACATACATTCCTATGATTTTCGTGGAAAAAAAATCATTCAAGAGCAACTTTAAAAATAGTCAAATGAGATTCTCTACTCTGCCCTAATCGATTTTAAAATTTGTAATGCACTAGGGTATCCATCATAATAAATTCGGTCGACTTATGCAGATAAACATCAACACACCTAGCTTTGGGCTAGGGAACTCTCTAACTCCTCCAAACCATTGAAGTATGGTCCTTTAATAAACATACAATACGTTAAAAATATACAATATGTAACTAAATTTTACCTGAAATACTGTTATGCATTGCAGATACAAACGTAATATATCCTAATATTCCGACATTGTATAAAATAACCAACAGATTGCATCGAAGATGGAAACTCTACAGAGAACATACAAAACTGAATGAAATATACTAAAACGGTCAAGTTATGATAAAATAAGAATAATGATGCAAAAACCGACCAATTATGCCAGAAAAATTGCTCTACATTGAAGATGCAAGCTTAAAATATCCTAAAAATTCATATAACTGCATGAGATAACTATTCAAAAATCCCAAAACAATATAAATTCAACATATATCAAACGTCTATTACTAAGTAAACATAACACAATATAATAACTTACAATAAATCCATATCGTAAAGGTGCTATCGCTATAGGGCATCCAACCGATAATCGCTATTCAAAAATCGAGATAAGACTACCCAAACAGTCTACGTACGCTTGATAACAAAACATTTGGAACATGGTAACACCGATAAATAGTGAATTATAACGAAATGCTTCCATTGATAAAGACATACCTATTCACACTAAGCGAATAATTTACATCTTGAAAATACTCCATAACGGGTTCTTTCTCGTTTTGAATTAATGTTCTAGTCACCTGTTCGTATGGCATCTTTTTCTATATGTGCGATAGCTCACAACAGAGCAAACGAAGAAGGAGTTACTGCAGGAGTAACTAAAACAGAGCGTAAGGGTACTGATAAAACAATCGCAGAAAATAACAATAAATTAATTGAATCTATGTCACATTAAAATTGATCAATAGCGAACGAAGTAGAAATGATACTAGGTTGAAAAATTCATCATAAACGTGTTCGAAAAGGGTGGGTTTTTAATCTATAATATTGTATGCAAATAATTGTAGCGCTAGTAAACGTTCTGCCCACCCATACCAAAAACCGACAAGTAACTATGGTAGTTAATACACTCACCCTGCAACTGCAGACTCAGCTACTCTGGCGAAGTCCTCAGCTGTCCGGGCCGAAGGAAGGAGCTCCACCAGCTACCTTAAAACAATTTCAGAGCCCGCCCGTTCCAAGGTTTCAGAGGTAGGACACCCCAGCGCATCATATCGATGTGCGGTTGGATTCAATTACGTACTCGGCCCAGGTGAGTGCTCTCGTAAGTCTCTCTGATAGTTGTCTAAATTTATATTCTCCCGGCAGGAAGCGGTACAATTCTTGGAACACGCAAGGTAGGGATAACGCTGGGTTCTAATTATGTTAAACAATTTATTGAAAGAACGATTTGGGCTAGCGGGCCAGTGCCCAGCTCCAACCATAGATTGGAGTGAGCGCAGTAATCACGCCCACTACCTGCACTCAACATCCAACCCTATCGACTACAGCTAAACGTCGCGGTAGACCAGGGGTCACTTGATGATACAATCTTCTCCAGCTATGGAGCCTTTGTTCAGAAACACACAACCTAATTTTTATAGGACACACAGGTCCCCACAACTCCTAACTTCGGAGTTTTTATACTGTTACCGCCTCTCGGTGCTTAGGTGCGTCCACCAATATGACAAGAAGGCCCACTATGGGCAGACATGAAGTCCAATGATAGTTCCAGATACAAAACTCGCACATAAACTTTGAAGGTAAACCAATAACTATAACAACATTCTTGGCAACGGCCATAGAACCGAACGATATTTCTGGAGCACTTAAACATATGTATCAATAACTATGCAGTTGTAAGCAAATGAACCTCACTAGTGCATCATAACATGTAAAACCAAAAATAGAGGAAATAAATGGAGAACGAATCCACCTTCGCAATACACTCTCAGTTTCCTTGTCAACCGACATAACGCTTCATATCAGCCCGGTGAGCGCAACTACACATCCCAACCCAACCCACGTAATGGCCGCTGTCCGGCACTGCTTCTACCCCAGTGTTCCCTCTCCTCACCTTCAACTTGATCAGGGTTGACACCCCCACCCCAACTTCGAGTTAGTCACCAGATATTGAACTACGCGTTAGGGTCCCAGGTTAGTGAACTACACAGCTCCAGCAGCCACTGGATCAAACTATACGGGTTAGTCAAGTTAAGGGGTAATAACCAATTACAGTTAGCAACACAACTATCACTTATGTATTACCCACAAACGCAGCAGCGCAAAACGCCCCGTTTCCCCCCACGTAGCAACTTTCCCCTTCAGACGATGAGGGCCAATGGTACCCCTCCCAACAACCAATACACCCTACCTAGATGGCCATCAATCTATAACCAATACAGTAGTCAAACAATTAAAACATCAAATGGAAGAATAAATAATAATGCAAAATGGGATACTTTAATATAGACGAATTCGAGAGCTCTCAGACGCTTTAGTGAGCACGCAGGTCGTGTGTCTAAATAATGCTAGGGCGCCTAGGGCTCAAATCTCCTAACGCGGCTGCGTGGCCAACCTCCCGACACCTCTCACCGAGTTACCGAGGTACGGAACAGCAGATCGACGACGGTTAATCAACGGAACGGCAGCTTCTACCACCCAGCAAGGCCCGTCAATGTACGCAAGGGCGATTAGCAAATCCTCTTGTTGTCTGTACCGGGAAGATTAATTCAACTGCACCGGACCCGCTCGTTGGTTCAGCGGAGCCAAAATCGCCGGCTAACCACCTGATTGTCTGTTCAGGGGAGCTAAAGGTGACAGCGATATGTTTGCTCGTCAGTTCAGCGGAGCTAACAATCGCCCGCTCACCACCTGATTGTCTGTTCAGGGGAGCTTAAGGTGACAGCGTAATGTCATCTCAATTTAAGGAAGCCACGCCTGCCAAATCACCACCCAATAATCAGGGACAACTTCCACGGTAGGCTGGTAAAATCGCCACAAGTGTTCCACAAATCCGACGTGATTCCTTCGGCAACTCTCTCTCGTTGATGCAGTTGGAGTGGGCGCGCTCTTTGGAGTACAGCTGTGAAGTGTTCCGGACGGTGACTCCAGCGACGAGCTCCACCTCGTGTATGAGGCCGCAAGGCGCAGTTCCCGTGGATAAGGACTATCCGGAGGCAGCTCACTCCGGGCACAAGGCTCAGAGGAGGGGGGGTAGCGTCACGCAAGCCCCGCACACGTGCGCCTTCAGGAGGGTCACGAATAGTCGACCGTAGGGGCTAAAACAACGCCCAAAAGCCACTGGCAAGCTGGGTATCCAGGCACCCCTGAGGGGGGGGGGGCTTACAACCCACTCCCGAACTCGTGGCTGGAAGAGGAGAAAGAAGCCCACTTTAACTTGCCGGGACTATCTACTCTATTTCTGATAGACTTAGCTATTGGTCAATTCTGCACGCAACAAAGGCTAGGTCACATCCTGAAACATATAGGAACAATTAGTGTACACGGGTTATAAAATTCGTCATCTATACCTAGCACAACATTGACAAAATTAAGAACTCACATGCTCAACTCGCGAGGCACTGAAGCCCAAGCAAAGGACTTTGAATGATCTGACTGCAACCTCACAGTACTGGCTGAAGTCCAAGATTAGGATAGGAGAACGAGCATCGGAGTATTAGTTTCCTCCCTAAGGTGCAATCAACTCCACTCGAGATCCACACCCGAGCGTGTTGAGCCCAGCCGAGCTAACGTTTCCTCCAGTCTATCCCAGGCAATGTTATGCAGGTTGTCTCAAGACCAACTCGTCAGGGACTTCCACACACCAGAGCCAAATGCCCCCCTAAGAGCTCCGGGTCTATTCTAGTGTTTCGTGTACCAAAATTATTATTTATGTAAGAGGGCAACTAGGCTGTTAGCATCTCAATAGCAGCGGCAACTGACAAAAACACGGTTTTGTCCAAGTCAACCATCGCGGAGACGTCACAGCGCTCACAAACATCCTTAAGGCTAATCTGAAAGAAGAACGTGAATTGGTTAAATATATACGATAGCGGGCAGAATGCTGCCCCCTACAATATGTTATCAATTCGGTTCTCTTTCCACCTCATGGATCGATCGTATTGCTTTGTCCTCGCTGTTAATAGATGCAACAATTTCCTGTGACTTGCTGCCCGATGTTGCCTGTTCGGATCACCGTGTTTTAGGGGTAACTTTGAGTGTAGAGGAAATGCAGACTCCTAGACAACCTAACTCTCCCGAGGTTAGGACGACTGATTGAAATTTTGATAAGAGAATTCTGGACAGATTCTATGCTGAGCTCGATGTCCTTCTTGCAAATATTCCTGATAGGCTTCTCAGAGTGAATGCAGGTGTTGATAACGTAAAATTGAATGATCTGTAGAGGTCCTTAATTGACCCTACAGTATCATAATATTACTAAACACATTATACGTGCATCACAAGCACCATTATTATTAAGCAATCGCAATTTTTGATCTCATTGTTGCATTTCTTTGTAGGTGGCTACAACATTTCCGTTCAGCTAATACAAACTGCTTACAACCATAATGGCAGTGCAACAAATATTTATTTTGGCTAAATAAATATGATTACCACGCACTAAAAGCCATGAAACCTGCATCAGAAGGAATAAAATATTCAGAGAATTATTTAAAAAAAAATCTGGTAACAAGCTGAGCGGGGTTTTTCTAGACTCTTCTGCGAGTCGGACAAGATCCTAGTTCTCGTGGCAGTAGTATTATATCCCGACATAAACATACAGGAAGTGAAACCGTGGCCACAGAGGCAAAGAAAGACACAGCAGAGCTATATCAGATTGGCGATGAGTAGCTAGGATCGTAATTCATACTGCTCGGATCGCGTGTACAACCGCGCGGGTCACCCACGAGAGATTAGAATTGTGTTTCTCACCGCTCGGATCGCCCACGAGTAGCTCGGATCTTGTATCTTACCGCTCGGAGTACCGCTGAATAGCTCGGATCTAGTCTGTCTCTGCTCGTATTGCCCCAAAATAGCTCAGATCGTGCATTTTACTGCTCGGATAATGTCTCCAATGACCCGCATCCCCCTTGAGTATGTCAGATGTTTCTTGTATTGCTCGTATCGTGTCTCCTGCTGCTTGGATCTGCTCCGTGTAGCTCGGATTTGATTCTCTACTCTACCCTAACCGACAAAGATCAAGATATTATGCGGTGTATCTCACCACCCCCCAGAGGATATAACCTACACCAACATCACACGTGACCTGGTTCATGAAAAAAAAACTCGTACACTAACATAACAGCCATACCGAAAATATCTGACATTTAAAACAAACACTGAGTTCATGCATAATAAAGTAATAATACTACGGTATCCGGTATAATCTATAACAAATTCCTAGACCTAACTCATGTTGTGCCTCTAGTAGGACAAAATCAAAGCCCACTGTGTCATAACAACGAACTCTTCAATGTCTAGCTAGGTCACTTCTCAGCAATCTACCTCTGATATATAACAAATTTACAGGTAACACCCAGTCATGGTACAATACCTTAGACATACCGTGCATCTGTTTAGTCCATCATCTCTGAACAACGTCGAGCAAAGTCACATCCCGGACATAACCAAGAAACTATAAACAGGTACAGTTGTCAAGAATGGGCATGACATGAGTCTCACTGACGATCTAAGTAAATCACTACAGCGATCAGCAGCTTGTTGCACAACCTCTCAAACAAACCCATGGAACTTAAGACCGATATCCACAATAACTTACAAATTCACGTTGTTTTGGATGAACTTCAAATGACTACCAAAGAGTGTAAACCGCCTCTTCACCAGGACCAGTCCATCCAGTTAATCGTCTTCTTAAACGATAAACTGCACACTTGCTAGGATTCGAGGACGAAATTCCACAGAGATACAGTAGCGATTTACACCTCTTAAACATACATTCCGATGATTGTCGTGAAAAAAATCATACAACAATAATAAAATTACTACGTAATTTTCTGTTCTGCTCTAATTAACATTAGAAATTGTAATACACTAGGGTATCCATCATAGTAAATCAGTCTACTTATACAAATAAACGTAAACGCAACGAGTTTTTCCCTAGGGGACGATCTAACTCTTCCTCAACATTGAAGTATGGTCCTACAGTAAATATACAATAAGCTAACAACAAGACCAAGTATGTAACAAATCGAATCTTAAATGTCACTAATATCCTCGTCAAACATTGTACCAGGATGTAAAAACACATATAAGCACTAGAAATATACAATATGTTACTAAATTATACCTGAAATAATGTTCTACATTGCAGATACAAACGTAATATACCCTAATATTCCTATAATTGTATAAAATACCCAATACCTTGCATTGAAAGATAGAAACTTAACAGAGAACATACAAAACTGAATGAAATTGACTAAAACGTTTGAGTTATAATAAAGCAAGAAGATCGATTTCTACCAAACCCAAACCCAAAAACCATGATGTACGAAAAAAAAAATGTAATCAACCAAACAACCACCGTGAATAAGTTGACTTGACATGTGACTGATTTACATAACTGCAACTTATAGTAAATGATGTGGAATACTTCTACACGAACCCGTTATGATATATACAAATCTGCTGAAATTATTTTCCAACTCAACCCAAAACAGGGTTAAATTAGATCTTCTTCAAATAAAGGAACCAGGGCTTAATCGTAACAGAATTTTTTATGTATA
>SDVV010018371.1:0-13774 GCA_016164225.1 Gammarus roeselii
CGTTGAGAGACCGGATCACCAACGACGTGGTTCGAATCAGAACAGGGATGGTAAAAAAGTTGGAGAACAGAGTGGATTCGCGTGTACTGAGATGGTTCTGGCACTTGGAGAGGATGGATGAAGGGAGATTGGTGAAAAGGGTGATGAATGCGGAGGCGAGTGGTCGCAGGCCTAGAGGTAGACCGAAGTTCGGGTGGATGGATGGTCTGAAGCAGGCGTTGGGAAGAAGAGACATGGATGTGGAGGTGGCGAGAGAGCGTGCAATGAACAGGCGTGAGTGGAGAATGGTTGATTTCGACGCTGCTCTGATGTGCTTTCCCGCCCTTGGCATCCGCTGTCGGGATGGTCGTGGGTGGGGGGGCGGGGGTAAACCAGTGAAAACTGTCGGGCCCTGCTGCTGACGACTGGTCCTCGGTGCATTCGGGACCCTGAGTGTAAGTTGAGGGGCTACCGACCGGACCCTTTTAGCACAAAAGGGCTAAGTTGTGTGAGGTGCGCCTTAACGTCGGCCACCCCCCTTTCTGGGGGATGCGGCCTAGTGTCTGTATATCTGTGTCTGTATACTCTCTCGTACGCGCTAGTACGCGAATATGCCACAATTAAAATATGTACTGACTTCATCTTGACAAAACTATTATTTTCGCACGCGAGGCCGTGCGGACTTACCCAAATCAACGACAGTCGCGCCCTACGGGGGAGCCTATTATGACTCACGTTGAAGGCTCTGGTAGAAATGAGGCCCAAATCAAATCACGAATGAGCATCTTTCTCATCCTTTTTACAGTTTTGATTTGAGCTTCATTTCCACTAGAGCTCCTCTTCACAGTTGTAGGCAAAGTACGTTCGAATGGTGCTGAATTATTTTTCATCAAATTCATAGCTACCTGGATATTGATGTTACACGATGTTCAACTCTCGCAATTTGCACTGAAACCGTCTAATACCTTTGATTCTTTCAGATTTATTACGCCAGTACACGTCGTGGCTATCAGACGAGAGCTATGCATCTATAATAAAGAAGAATTGGCCTCCAATACCCAAAGAGAAGAATGAATGGTTGGTGTAACTACGAACAATCAGTAAAAATTTTGCAAATTGAAACTAGTTGTTTGCTACAACCTGGTATAATTTCCATTCAATGTAGTAAGCGGGTCTCCGAGCGCGACACAATTCCGATCTGCATTTTCACCTGAATTTCAAGTTACAAATCATGGATCAAAATTCGGAAGCTCACCTCGGCCACAACCGTGATTTGCAGGAAAGTATGACTATTTACAGCCAATATGAGCTACAGTACCGAGACTATGATTTTGTTGGGTTAGGCGTTAACAAGACTTTGCTAGTTGTTCTGCCCTAATCGTCTCAATGGATGTCAGAAAAATGAATGGCACAAGCATACCTTGCTTTTAATTCAATTAGTCAAAAGATTACTTTTCGCAAGTGGGTCTATATCCAACCTTCCAAAACTATGTACACAGAAATTATGGATAAGAACAAATTAATTACAGCCAAACTTTCATACCACCATATCCCAAACCTATGAAAAGTATAAATAATGCAAACAATAATTCACATACTTCACTTTGGAAAGAACACGCTTTTGTGTGAATGAGATGAACATTACCTTACTCCGGAAAAGCAGCTTGTTGCATCAGCGTCCAGGGGCCTTGACAGTTCAAGTCACCAGTAAGTCTGGTGTCACCACCCACCGGCCGGTGTAAACACGAAGTTCACCCGTTTGATTTGGAGAAATATTTAGTCGTGTCAACATCTATCCGGAAAAACTCATACCAAGACAAACGTTGCGCAACTTGACCTACAAGTTCAGATCAGGCTTTGAATTCAGTTAATCCGCGTTATCAAGTAGCAGTTAACCTTATCAAATATTGAAGAGTAGGCCAATCTATTATTCAAGCTATTCGGGTAAGTAGCCGTGGTTTACCAGCTTTTTGAATAGCAATGTGTCTTCAGAGCGGAATAACAGTGGGGCCGTAGCCGTTCAATAACCATAATTCACAGGCACATAGCCTCTGTTGAGATGCAAGAGCTTCAAATAATAATAAAATCATCGTAGCCTCTATTGTATATTTTTAAATATCTACTTGGCATAGGAAGCACAACTGAAGGAAGAGAACCACGCACACTAATTGTAAATCAGTCAAAGAAGTAATGCCGCGTACAATACCATCATTAATAAACTACTAGCTCTAGCACGAAACTTTTGGCGACACAGATTACCGATACTATTCACAACTGGCAATGATTGTTTTGTTAGCATCGTTATATCATAGCTATTTCATACCAGTAACAAGGACGCTTGTAGGAGGCAAGCCTACGCAGGCAATACAGGTACAAGAAAACCCAGTTCAAAGGGAGAAAGACAGTCCAGAAAGGATAGGTGTGAAGAGCTAAGCCTACTCAGAGCTATGTTGGTGAGCCCCATCACTACAGACTCAATCTTAGACACATAAGATAAATGGAATGAGTTACCTAAGTCTAAAGCATTGTTAATTAGAGCTGCAACAAGGAAATAAGAATAAATAGCTACTATATACTCTATCTAATATGCCTAACATTTACGCGTGACATTTCAAACGAGATTTGCATACTATACGGTTTCCTTCAAGTGATACGCGCGACACTACACACTAGCACTGCTTTCTACCCTCTTACTCTCAGTAGGCAAGGCGAGGTCAATTCTTGTAGACACAAGATATGTGTCAGTGGTGCCTCGCTCTGACTTTGATCGTTACAGGCCACTTTTTACCAACCAGACTACAGGCTTTCACTGGCTAATAGACATAAACAAATTGTTAGAGAAAAAACAATAGGAAAATTATTTAATATAGTTATCATTGACCCTTAGCCGCTATGAGCTTGGACGAACCAACTGTTGAAACGACACGCAGCAGCGAGCGTCGTCCGCTTTAGTCTCGATAAGGAAATCGTGGAATAAAGGCATCAAGTGCAGGAGAGTTCTCATTGCACTTACAAGAGATCGCCTACATTAACCGGGTTGCATTAGATTAAGGAAAACCTTTCTTTACCGGAGAAGATTAGATACAGACATTAGGCGAAGATTAGAAGTTTGGAAAATACTATTTTGCTCGAGCGTAAGCTTACCAGTGGCGATACCACAGTGATGTGCGGTTAATGGTTGTGACTTTGGCTCAAAGGTGATATCTAAGGCGACAAGGTGCGCTCCCTGCAGTTACCTCACGGATACGAATCTTCGGGACATCGTTGCCGTGGAAATAACTCACAATGTTCAAATATCAGATTTTATCAGCTGAAAATATTCAACATATACAAGAGAAATAAAACTATACCTCTGCTTAAACAATCAACAAAGCCACCTTATGACTAACATACGGAAATGTACCGTACAACGCGCGAGCAGTCGCTAACAAAACTTTTATCGATGGAGATACCACAACGCTATAGAATGCGCCAGGAATGTGGTCAGTAACTGGAATGAATGAATGAACACAGTTCAAATAAGGACGGCCATCGAATGATCGGGGTGAAAGTCTAAGGGAGAGAAACTCGACCTTTGTGGTGGCAGTGTCAAGATGCATGGTCTATCGTAACTGTACTTGGGGCTCCTTCGACCTTCGAAGGTGTAGCTCGAGTGCACACCATCATCAGGCAATGAGGACACTCAAAGCATCGCGGCTGCTGAAACAAGCAACTGACAACTTCGATATAGACAAAATAGCGTGCATCATCCCGTTTCCTCGAGTAGTTCTTCGATTTAACTAATGATAGCCAGTGAGAAGGAGTAGAAATCCTCAATCGCACTACTTTTATGCATCTTGAAGCGACCAAGTTCCAATTGTTGCAGAACATAAACTACTTGAAATAACGACGAGTTTTTCGAAATATAGACGTGATTCGCTACAGTGTACAATATAATACTTAACAGCTATCATATTATAATTGACATCTAATGTATTTTCCTCCCTACGAGACGGCAAAACGAACGGAGGTAGTAGAGAATCACGCTTCTCTGAAATCTTGTTAGGATTGCTAAATGTGTGTGGTTATAATACGGATGAAGCAATGGGGAGTAATTAGCGTGGAGAGGCAGTCAAGCGCGATGGCGTCGGCGTCCTCATGGCGTCGAACGTCAAACGAGCAAACATTGCAGCATCAAGCTATAGACAATTTATTTTGAGTTAGGTTTACTTCTGCTTTAAGTCAGTGTTTTTCTCACGGCGAATGTCAAGGGTATGCACAGGTGCCACAGAAGGTACAGGAATTTCTAAAAGGCTTAGACCATATGGTCCCAGCACGCTTGGAATGGCAGTAAGGGGAATCAACACTCAACTTACCCTGATTTAGAGACCCAAGGTTTTACAGTCGTTTTAGGTCCGGAGCATTTCGCTCCAACACCTGCCGAGGGGGAAGAAGACAAGGCGGGGATCCCATGCACGAGATCTACACTCAGTGTAGGGAATTTCACGCATGAAAATAGCAAGAATCTAAAGAAAAAGGAGTCGTAGATAAAAGTTGCAGAAAAGAATGGGTGCAACCTGACTAATATTATCCACCCCAAAGGAGAATAGTTGATCAGGGTTTGAATTGTCTGTGTGCGCGTTTGTAGCGACTATTGGGGGATGTTTAGAGGGAGTTTGGAGGTGAGTTGAAGGAAATCTTAACTAGACATACGAGGCAAATTAGTCAACGAAATTCAGAAGGAGGAAGAAAAGGAGGTAGAGAAGAAGAGAGTAACCTGGAAGGAAATAGGGATGGTCTCCTCTACCCCCTCACCCGGTTAGGCTGTGACCCCGTGAACCGAACGCTGGAGGGGGGGGGGAAGAGGTGTGTTGAGAATCAAAGTTAGGAAAAAGTTTGACGAGTTGAGGTCGAGTGAGATGATGTTTAAAGATAGGGTCGAATGTGAGCTGGGTGGGGCAAATGGGAGGAAAGTTGGGCACGTAAAGGGGTGGTTTTCTCTTGATTTGTGTCAATCTCACCGATTGTCATGGAGTGATTGTTTGGCCAATAGTGTTGCAGAGTAGAAATAAGTGCACTCTAGATTAATGTGGGTGTAGGTTAAGTTGTATGGAATGGAAGAGGGGCGTTTATGAGTGCTTACGGACCAGTTAACAAGAGTAGAGGATTTATTTACGAGCGTTGGACATGTAGTGATGGAGAATGAGGTCAGGAGGCACGTCGTTCCAGGTAGCAGGAGCTTGTGGTAGAAATCAGCTTGTTCAAAAAAGCCAGATGTCCACACGTACACGTGGGTAAAGTTGGCCCAAGGTGCAGAGACTGATAGAACTCTGATTAATTTTCAGTGGATTTTACGTAGTGGTTGGGTGTGTGGGCGTTGAGAGGGGAAGGTGATGACTTGTCGGATCATCTACCGGTGGAAGGAAGATTGAGTCAGGCAGGAGTGGAAGATGGGGTGAAATTGTGTGAACCTAATGGGGCAAGCAGAGCTGAGGAGTTTCAGCATGCATTGAAGGAAGAATGTGACATTGTGAAAGAAGAAGGCCTGTGAATGTTAAAGAAGAATGAGTGTGGCGTGCACCGTGTGGGCGAGTGTAGGAGAAAGTGTTTCGAGTGGTGGGACGATGATGCTCAGTGTGGCATTCGGCTGTTCAAGAATTTAGGGGAGCTCTGCAACTAGTCTGTGAGCTCTCCTATAGGGCGTGAACGGTGGTTAAAGATGTGATGGCTCTGACGGTTGTTAGTGGCGAGTGGCGATGAACGAAAGAGATGGGCAGAGTATTTTGAGAAGTGATTGAATGTTGACGTTTTGAAACACCAACGCAATAGGACGTTTGTGTCCTCATCTCTTAGCAAACAAGAAACGAGCGTTACAAATAAACAAACAGGAAAGTTTTGCAACAACGTACTGTAAAAACAGCTTCCAATTGATAAAAATTGCCATTAATGCTGATGAAATAGACCAGATTGATTGATAAATTACCTATTCAATATAATGTTAGCACTATAGTCAGGGAAGGTGGCAACAACCTCTGCTGCCTTCAGCGATCGGCAGCACCACATCTAGGCTGGGTAGTTACAAAGCAAATTTTATTTTGAAGCAATGCTAGAATGGACTCTTCAGCTTGGCCCGTGTCTCATACTATTACTACTACTACAAGTGCTCGACATGAGCACTTGGGATGGAATTGTTTCATTAATCTAATCTACTTCTTGAGAGGATGCAATTGTTGCGGGCATTGGCACGGAACAAAAGCAAGTGGCGGTAGAGGTGATGACAGTAGGAAAAAAAACTGGTTAGGACTGCGTTGCGACTGAGTGCAGCAATAATGTTAGGAGGCTCCTATGTGGAGATGACTGAACTAGTGAAAACTCAAGTGAAGGAGGGGCGTAAAGTGTTGGGTGCACCGAAGAGTGTAATGAGCTGTAGGACGTTGGGGTTGGAAGCAAAGATAGGGCTGTATGAGAATGTTGTTGTCCCAACTGTAGTCTACGGAGCTGAGACTTGGGGAGTGAGAGCAGAGGAGAGAAGGTTGAGTGTTTTCGAGATGAACTGTTTGAGGAGCGTGGCTGGAGTAACGCTTAGAGACCGGATAACCAACTACGTGGTTCGAATCAGAACAGAAATGGTGACGAAGTTGAAGGACAGAGTGGATTCGCGTGTTCTGAGATGGTTCGGGCACATGGAGAGGATGGATGAAGGAAGATTGGTGAAAAGGGTGATGAATGCGGAGGCGAGTGGTCGCAGACAAAGAGGTAGACCAAAGTTTGGGTGGATGGATGGTGTGAAACAGGCGTTAGGAAGGAGAGGCATGAATATGATGGAAGTTGCGAGAGGCGTGCAATGAACAGGCGTGAGTGGAGGAAGGTTGATTTTGACGCTGCTCTGATGTGCTTTCCCGCCCTTGGCATCACGTTGTCGGGATGGTCGTGGGTAGGGGGGGGCGGTCATTATGACCCCGCGAGAGTAAATCAGTGAAAACTGTCGGGCCTTGCTGCTGACAACGGATCCTCGGACCGCAGTCGTGACCCAGAGTGTGTGTTGCGGGGTTACCGGCCGGACCCTTTTGCACAAAGGGGCTAAGTTGTGTGAGTGTGAGCGTGTGAGGTGCACCTTGCTGTCGGCCACCCCCCTTTTTGAGGGATGCGGCCTAGTGTCTGTATCTGTGAGGCTAATGTATACCTCCTCTGCGTCGGGCGTGGTGCTGAACGAGTGGCGCAGTGCTTGCATGGTGTGACTGTATCAATACAAGAGATAAAAATGAAAGCGGCAATCCAAGAGGCCTTAGTTTGCTGTGCGTGGCGAGTAAGTTGTACGGGAGCGGGCTAATCAAGAGGATTAGAGACGGCACTGATGTTGCGATTGACAAGAAACAGTGTGGCTTCAGGAGTGGCAGAGGAAGCTGTTCAGATTTTTACAATGATTCAAGTCCGCAAGAAGTACCTTGAGAAGACAAAGAAAACGTTATAAATCTTAATAGATCTATGAAAAAGGCCAACGCTATGCTTTACAGGGAGGCGTTCTGGAAGGTGTTGCGTTTGTATTTCGAAGGAAGTTTTCAAGAGCGGTCCATAGTTTCGATTATGACAGTAGATCATGTCAGAGTAAGGAGCGAGACCAGAGTTGTTTTCCGGGTTGATAGCTTATTTCCTAGGCCAGGTTACGATACGTCTCCCTCGCTGTTCTACCTCTTCATTGATGGAGCGGTCAGTGCGGTGAACGCAAAAGTATTGGATCGAGGTTGGGAGTTGTTTGGAGCAAATAGGCAGAGATGGCAACTGAGACCGATGTTGTTTACGGGTGATACGGCACTAGTGGCAGATTCGCAGAAGTTGGGTGGAGTTTGGATGAGTGCGTGAGAGAGGAAATAGTGTACGGTTAGCGAGAGCGTTCAATGGATAGGCGTGAGTGGAGAATGATTGTGAATTAATGAGCTTTAGCGCAGCCTTAACGCGCTTTTGCACTTGGCGTCTCGTTGAGAGACCCCACAGCATACTCTGAGACCTCACTCCTGACTCAGAGTATGCTGTGGGGTCCCGATTGGACCCATTAGCGCTAAAGGGCTAAAGTTCAGTGCGTGAGAGTGCATGAGAGGAGTGTGAGATGCACCTTACCGTAGGCCACTCAGCTTCTGGGGCATCCGGTCTAGTATCTATACCTGTAGAAGAGCTCCACTAATGGAGTTTGGGTAGCGTTACGTATGGCTTACAAATAGTCATTCTAGAGTGGAGGCATGAAATTTATATTGCGAACCCACACTTGCCGTGTCATCCAGCACATGCGTCGGGTAGGAAAATTTGCAGAACGCCATCGCAAATGGTGGTAGGATTTAGGTACGTAATAAATGAAGTGGTCAGTACAGTAGTAGAGACTGCGCCCAATAAAATAAAACTATCACTTCTCTAAACGTTAGTATTTTGTGTGTTCTTAACCCTAGCAGGACCGTATCAACATATATGTTTTTCCCAAATAACTTTTTCACTATCAAACGCACGCAAATGAAATACCAACCAATCGATTTGTCTTTCAAATGCGGTTCCTTTCAATTAAAAGGAAGTTACACTGGGTTGAAATTACGGACTGTGGGAGTCCAAAAAAACACTTTTTTGTAATGCTTTCCCCCCCCCTAAATATTGGACTAAATCAAATTAAAATTGATAAGCTTCAAAACTATTAGTCGTACACAGCTCCCAACAACATCGCTGAATTTGTAGTAAAATAGCGCCCCCTTTGGTGCAATTTATTTGGATATAATTAAGCATTTATACCACATCGGCATTTTCGATCAAAAATGTCGACTTTTTATTTTGAATCATGAATCAGGAATTCGAATCAAAACTACTAACTTGACGCAAAAACTCTTGTTGAAACAATTGTAGCCTGTTTTCTTACGAATGAAACGAAACAAACCACATCATTCCAACTACTACGGTCATCGTGCTACATACGAAGGCGCAAACACTATATTTGAAAGCTTACGTATTTTCAACCAAAATTTCATATTTAACTACGTTTTTGCATATATTTTAAAACTGAAAGTGCAGAAATACTGAATACAACCTTAAACATTTTTGCTTCTCAGGCCATTCTCCATCGGACCAGCACTATTCCAGCCTTGAGAGAGAAGATTTGGGACACTTACAAGCTATAAAGAGCTAAAAACATTATTCAATTTCTACATATTGCTAGAAATGTAAAAAAAAACTGAAATTTTCGGTGAATATTTTCTAATTTTATATCAACTTATTGATTTTTTCAAAGAATTAAAAACAATATTATTACCATTTACATATGTCTTGGCTTGAAAATTCAATAAAATGCCTATTACATTATTCCCTATGTTTCATTAACAAACTCTCTAATTCAACTTTGCAACAAAAAAATCTTTACAAGCAAGTGTGTTTCTGTCCCATCACTAACTCTAACCGTTTTCTTTCAATATCGTGTTCTATATGCCCACCCAGCAGGCATTCACAAAAATTGCCGATCCTGCGAGGGTTAATTGATAAGTTTCTGCAGCACGACTTCGCTCACAAAATATGCAATTTCCTCAAACCTGGTACGAATAAAACTTTGGAATTGAAGAGCAAACTGACCGGCCATCATTGCTTCATCCACTTCGTTGTGAATTCATTGATACCTCGGTTGCCCAAATAGCCACATCGATGATCTCGCTACACACAGTATTGTGAAGAGCCACGCAAGCTTCGCCGGACTAGAAAAGTTAAACCCCAAACAAGTGCTGCAACCAAATAGGCAATAGCAATATCTTCTAATAAAAATTAGCTGATACATAACAAAACGAACTTCATTCCAACAAATGACAAGTTTGTACTAAGAAAGAAAGATTTTACAAGGCATTATCTTTTTCATTCGCTATGAGATAGTCCTACAGCCTGCCACGGAAACGAACGTAGGCACTGTAGCCCGCGGACTTGAGGTTAAGAACCGCTTCAAATATCTACCAATACAATAGATTCTAGATAAAAATTCTGACGGTAAAAAAGTGAATGACGACAATGGACTGAGCTAGTTCCACACACGACTGTCGAGTCACCGTTGTATGGGCCATGACCTTTAAAGTACTTATAAAATTGAGAGAACGAAAGTGGAGGAGCTTCCGAGAAAAGTTGTCCTTACTTCACAAATGACACTAGAGACAACGGCGCCGTGTGTGGACACCAAACTGCAAGGGACAGCAATATAGTTGCTGCACTAGAGAATCACTGTGCTACGGTTACCAGATTGCAGGTATTATTACTCTACAAGATATAGCGAAAAAGTGAACTATGCATTGGCAGTAGGACGACATTTAATACTATAGATTACTAAAGAAACTTCCAACTCAATCTTAGCAGGTTGGTACCGAAGACACTGGTCAATATAGACGGCCGTCTCTAGAAGGGGTTTCACTCTTTAATACAAATCTCCCAAGCCACAGACTCATTACTATCCCTTCTCCACATTCGCATGTAAAACTCAAGCGCCTTTTGCACGAGAAATTCTTACTCTTCAGAAATTAATTTGTAAAATCTTGAAGATTATATAAATATATAGGAGAAAATTGCCTAGCAGATTAGGGAAAATTAAAATAGAATGAACCGAGGATATCAAGGCGCTGAATACCTGCATGAGGTTGTAGAAAATTTTGAATCGCCTCAGTGCACGACCTGCTCCCGAAATCTACGCTACGAATGAACAACTAACAAACTCTTCACAATTTAGGGAAACTCAAGAGATAAGCAAGATCCGCGTAAACAGTTTGTAGTAAATACATCGCTCAGAGAAGTGCCGCTAATCAGGGCACGAAAGGATGTTTCAAATGAGTGCCGAAGCACTCGTGTTACGATCTCGCAATTTACAGCTGTGTCGGGCGACTCGAGGCTGCTGGTAGAAGGAGTGTAAATGGTCCAATAGGTCAGCAGACGTTGAAGACGTCTTTGTGATTTCGATGGTTTTAGTCAAAGTTTGAAGCATCGTTTACGTACCTGAACCACGATATCTGTGACATCACGTGACCTAATCAAGATTGATCAAGCATTTACTCTAACACTATTACGGAATACTTTCAATTACTTCCCAGGCCTATGACAAGGAATGTGCAATTGTAATTTGTTTCATCCGTTAAGAGATCCTATCATTATTTCCAACACCACTATACGGAATTCCGTCATATAACTTCCCTTTTGCCTTAGTTACATTTATTCTCAGGTTATAATTGTTAAAATGTGCCCCACGGCAACACATAATGAAAAAGATTCGCTCATTGGAACAACAAGCTTTTTTTTGTAGCTACTGCACAACACAAAAACATAATATGTGAAACAATTAGTAGGTGTGATCAGTTATTTTCATTAAAATAAACATCAAGAAAACCTGCCCGAGTAAGCAGCTGGAAAATATTTGGACGTTAGAAATTGAATGCATTCAATTTCGAGACCCCTTTTATGTCCTCGGTCCTCCACACTCGAGTTCCTTGACCCTCCTTTCCTCAGTCACGGCGCGGTACTCAGGTGTGGAGCCTCCCCCACACTCGAGTCTCCTGACCCTCCAACTCGTGATGCATCAAATCATTCATTTCGTTCATCACGCGCGTTTCTCAGGTGTGAAGTATGTAAGTCCTGTCGGCCAGCATCAGTCAGAGGGGTGCGGGTTACTCTGCTCGTTTGCGAGGGTTCTTAACAAAGAAGGACTCCACCTTGGCCAGCGGGGCACCGCGCTTCTTGCGAGGTCGCTCCCCCTCCAGTACCTGTACGGGCCAGAGGGCAGCACATTATGACCACCATATGAGAACTAAATAACAAACGTAACTCGCAGGTAATATGTTTTACAATAACAGACTCTTCTGTACTGCAGGGTACGCTGAAGTAACTCTAGATTATAAATGATGGCAAATGGGCCCCTAAACATAAATGCAGACTCGTCTTAACAAATACAATTGAAGATAACCACTTCATTTGCAGGAAACAATGTATATATAATACATCAAAGTTTAAAGCCTTTACATTCAAGTTAAAAAAATCTAAATGTGAAGTTATTTTGATACCCTGCCACTTCCAAAGAAACGCTACTAAAGAAATAATTTTATCTGCATGCCTTGATGTACTTCCGTTAACTTTTTATCCATGTCGGAACAGAGTCGAAGGCGGCCGGCCCAGTTTCGTGATCGCTCATGTTATACCTGAGATAGCCTCAATGAAAATCGTCACAGCTAAACAATTAGACCGACAATCTTTGTGGGAACGATCAAAGTTATTAGAGAGGAGAGCAGAAGGAGCAATTATTACTTGTTATCAACTACGTTACTCACAACGGGCCTCTAGTTTACTGGAGGACCAACGGAGAGAAAGAGAGCCCAGGGCAGCACCAGAGCAGCAGCGGAGCGGCACAGCATAGGAAAGGACCGAGAAGAAGGGAGCAATTAGTACACGGGTCTGTGTGATGAGTGGTAGTCGAGTGATGGAAATGACGGACGGAAGTCTGCAGTCATTCGCCCATCAAAGGGATCGTTAATAGCATCGTCACAGCAATTGGCCGGGCCAAAAAGGCACGGTTCGTGACCCAGTCACGAAGTCCTTCCAGCGGAAACAAACATACTGCCATTATAAATTGTCAGAACCGTCCCAGAAATGCACTAAATTTCCTGTCATCCTCTCATTGACCGAAAGTGGAGCATTGTGCAAGTCGTTTACTTCTGGTGACAGGTGATAGATAGATTAAGGGGTCCATGTCCACCGGTGGTTACGGATGAATGGTACTGGGAGTGAGATGTCGGGCGTTATGCATCAATCCAACACCGTTACGCTGGACCATTTACTCACGAACATTAAGCAACGCTGACTCCGAAAAATGGTGACTGAAGGAAAGCGACCACTTGCACTTAGTTATTATGTGTAATTCGAATGTTGCAGAGCAGCATTTGGCTCCGCAAACAATGCTCATGAAACCTAAATAGTAAATGGACCATTGTTTTGCATTTTTTTTTTCAATGCGGGTGTATGGATGATGGTAGTGGCAATGCAACCCGTGACCCGAAGTTTATGTAGCACTGAACCCAAATAACTGACAGCACGTAGGCATGGCATTTTTCTGAGAATCGTATCGACACCCAAGAAATGTAATACAAAAACTGTTACTTTGAAGGTTCTATAGGGTTAGTACTACGAAGTATGCTTCAGAGCTAAGATTTCTCACCGAAATAAATGCCAACTGAGCACGATTTTTTTTTAAATTTGTTACAACATAGAATATTTGAAATAAATAAGCAAAATTATCAACACACCAAGTAAGTAGTCCATCGCTGAGGCCTGATCGGTAATGCAGACATCCGAAGCCTATTATAATAGTTGAGAGCACATTGCCCACCATTCCGGAGCAATAATTAGTTCGACCACTGGCGATTAGATTGGAGTAACGAGGCTTTCTAGCGCGCTGGATTAAAGGCGCCTGATGTCAAACTAGCAAACAGAGCTGCATCAAGTTAGTCTTTGTTTTCCTTCTTGTAACGTTCGAGTTACGTTTACAACTGCGCTAAGTCAAAGTACTTCACGCGACGAACGTCTACGGTATGTACGGGTGCCAGAGGAGGTACAGGAACTCCTAAGGTGCTGAGGCCATATGTTCCCAGCACTCCCCAGATGGCAGTATAAAGGAATAACACACTACCTACCCTTCTCCAGAGCCCCAAGGATCCGCAGCAGTCCTTAAAGTGCCTAGCTACGCTCTCCAACACCTGCTGAGGGGGAAGATGAAGAAGAGACAGAAAACGGAGATCCCATGCATGAGATCTACACTCGGTGTAGGGAATTTCACGCA
>SDVV010018372.1:0-13774 GCA_016164225.1 Gammarus roeselii
GTTCAACTCAAGCATCTCACATAAACGTTTTTATCGGAATGGGTTTTCCAGCGCTGCGAGGGGGGAGCAGAGGTTCCAGGATTCAGAGGGGCCTCTATAGGGTCCCACAGTTTCTCAAAAGGCTCCCAAAGGGTCTCAAGGGTGTCCCTAAGGGCCCCAGAAAGATCCAAGTGGACCACCCCAAATCCACCTGGTCTCTCAAGTCCCCCGGGTTCCCGAAACCCGGGTCCCAGATTCCCGCGGATCCCACGAGGACCTCATCTCCCTGGGTCACCTTGTCTCAACCAACCTCGATGCATATAATAAAAATAACCAATGCAAAATTTATCACCATGAAAAAAGGGCAGAAAAATATAATAGAGCCCAAGCAAGAAGAAATAATAAAATACTAAAATAAAGTGTTAATGATCTATAAAATGAATAATCATCCATCCACCCCAATGAGAAAAATGGAAAAGAAAATTCGCCAGAGAATTTCTAGCGCCCTATTTCATCCACAGGTTTGCAATTGCTATTCCGTAGATTTATTTGGTATCGAAAAAGATACACAATTACATTCGAGTGTACCGACAGTCACACTAACTATTAGGCCTATTTTGAGGCGTTACATCGTTGGCATCCCTTTTCTTATATACTTCACGTTCTTTTGGGAGGGGGCAGTAACCTGTCTGTATCTAGATAGTAATTACCGCCTTCAACGGTTCGGTTTCCTGGCTAGTTTAGGATTCGCGAGTTTCGTTTGCTCTACCTTGGGGGCCATCGTAACTTCGATGTTCTCATGAATTGGCACTCTGTTTTTTGTTGGTAGTAGCACCCGCACCATTTCTGTGTCAGTGTTTATTTTCGTTCCAGGCGGAGACTGTCCCGGAAATTGGTGCCGGGTCGGAACAAACTTCTTTGATCTGTTTACGCTAATTAGTTCAGCCCCGATGTTCTCAGATTTTTAGAGGGAATTCAGTCCCTATGTGTCTACTTGTTGGTGATTCTATTGAAATCATGGTACTCAAGGTCAACATCGTTTCCCTGAGTCGATCATCGTTTCCCAATGATCAGAGAATGAGATTTGCTTAGCTTCGCAGTAAGTTACTAGACGATTGTTTGAATATATTATCTTGCTCAGCTTGTGATTTTTGGATGCTTTGGACATAATAGCACCAATAGTTACGAAGACATTAACACGCCCTGCGCAACCAGTTGGATAACTCTTCAACTCAATCAAGAAAGGAAACAACTAAAAAAAATCCAAGTAGTACTTAAAGTTGACCCTTACTAAAAAAACTCTAAAAATAATATGGATTTACCTGATCAATTGAAGTCGTGCAAACCGTCATGGAAAGTTTGTATTGCAGCGGGCACACGAAAGTCGAAGGTCAAAGGAAAGAGAGATACACAGCTTGCCGAACTGTAAAACATACTCTAAGCAGCCCTGGAACATCATCGGGAATAAGCGACCAACAAAAAACGATCAGCTACAAAAATTCGGATGAAATAACTGAAACCTTCAATTACTTTTTTCTTCGCCAATGTTGGAAAACATATGATAAGGTGATGGGCGAACTTAGTAAAGTACTTTCAGGTATAAATGAAACCTGGGAAGGAAAAGAGTCAACTTGACATACACCACCGTCCTTTAACAATTACTGTCTAAGTAGGAAACATGGTCAACCAAGCCAGCAAGGGAAGCAGCGATGGCTAATCACTGCAGTACCTGAAAGACGGGTTGCTAAATAAACACATCCAGAGCAACTAACGCCATCCGTCACAATATCCAACATGCCCTCATTAGAAAGATCCATAAACAAGGGGAGAAGAATGAGATCTCAAATCATGGACCCACGAGCCTGCAGCCTGAATATGATTTCATGTCAACTCCTAGAGAGGATAGAACCCTTATTAACGAAAGTCAGTATGCATACAAGCGTAGGATATCTACTGAAAACACGCGAATCCAAATATCCGCGAACTCATCTACAAAGAAATTGATCAAAGCTGTCAATCATTACTCGTCCTGTCGTGGCTACCTCTCTCACGCATTTCATGGTGTATACCACGACACACCTTAAAGAAAAAAATGCAATAAAACATTCAAATCTTCTGGTTTGCAAGCTATCTTAGTAACAGTTCGAAATCAGTTTTGCTAAGCTGAAAAAATGTCTCTTCTCCGAAAGGTACCTGGAAATTTTAGTGTGCCACAGGGATCGATTCTCGGACCTGTTCTTTTCTTTCAGTTTGTAAGGGACATCAGCTGTGGATATTCTGTTGACGACGCAAAATTGGCAACAAATTGCTGATGATGTTCAATTGCTCTTCACTCGACTAACAAAACAAATGAGAAGATCTGAAGGAAGATGCAGAAACAGCGTTGATTCATATTTATAACTGGTATACTTCAAATGGGCAAACAGTTAATGAAGAAAAATCAAGTACATCTACAGTACCCGACAATTTTGCTGACGGCTGTTGATTTGAGCCTCATTTCCACCGGAGCCTCAACGTGTCATAATAAGCTCCCCCGTAGGGCGCGACTGTCGTTGATTCAGGTAAGTTCGCACGGCCTCGCGTGCAAAAATATTAGTCATGTCAAGATGAAGTCAGTACACATTTAAACTGTGGCATATGCGCGTACGAGAGAGTAAAGAGTTAATGCGTATCTCCGTAAAATGTGTTGTTATTTCTGTGCGTGGTGGGGTGGAGAGATCACCTCACTTGCACAGGTGTTTGGGGTTTAGACAGCTTCGTATAGTCCGGTGTGTATTCCGAAAGCGATAAGCTTTTTACGGTAGGTTGGATCCGTGAGTAGGCTTTGTACGTTGGATCCGTGAGTAGGCTTTGTACGTTCGTCGGGCTGACGCGAGTGCGTTGCAATCCATCAGTAAGTGTTTCACGCTGATAGCCACTTGGTGGCAACAGCGGCAAGGTGGAGCGTTTGGTCCTATGTCGACATCCATCAGGTGGTTGTGAGTTATCCACGTGTGTCCCGTGCGCAAGCGGTTGATGAGCACTTTGTCTTTACTGTTGGTGAACTTTGTTTCCTATTTTCCGACTGAGGGTTTGACTGACAGCATTTTTTGCCAACTCTGTTGCCACATTTCATCCCATCGGGGAGTTATATAGGAGTTGATGATAGGGAACCAGTCCCGGTAATGTATCGAGAAAATTTATTCTAGGTGAGTAAATGCCAGTTTAGCAAGCGAGTCCGCAAGTTCGTTTCCTCTTATTCCCGCGTGCCCGGAGATCCAGCAGAATTTCACTGACTGACCCGTCTCGGTCATCACAAAGAGATTGTGCCGCCCGCACACGCGGCGGCTCCCACTCCGTCCGCGGTTTTGGAGCCGTCAGTGTATATGTGGCGGTGCTCTAAATATTCTTCCTCAAGTAGTCTTAGGAATTCCTGCCGGTACGCGTTGGTTGGAGTAGTTGCTTTAGGGTACATTTGCAGGTCTAGGTTGACTGGTGGTGGGTTGATTATCCATATTGGTGTGCCAATTTGAAAAATTAGGTAGGAAAATGAAGGCTTGATAGCTTTACGATTGATGTTTAGAGAGGTCAGCAGGTTGCCCACACGTACGGAAAACGGTGGGCATGCATTCTTTTTAGCCGCAAGAAGACGCTTATCGGATATGTTGCTGATTGCTGGGTTGTTGATTAGACTTCTAGTCTTCAAATATTATTGTAGTGAAAGTTGTCTCGCCGGAGCGGAAGTGGAAGTTCGTTAGCAAGCACGTCAAGG
Organism: Gammarus roeselii; assembly: GCA_016164225.1. Classification (NCBI taxonomy): domain Eukaryota; kingdom Metazoa; phylum Arthropoda; class Malacostraca; order Amphipoda; family Gammaridae; genus Gammarus; species Gammarus roeselii. The sequence goes on from SDVV010018372.1 coordinate 3,731, forward strand.
GATTCGATTGGGGTGGAGCGGAACGCGCCGGTTGTGATACGCAAAGCATTGTTTGCGATACGATTGTTGAGGCGCAAAAAAATCTCTCGGTACCAGTGTCAACCGACTAGGAGTTTTGTTTGATCCTAATATTACCTTCAAACACCATGTGGAAAATTTGCTCCTGACTGGATTGAACATTTATTTTTCTTCATCGTATCAAAAAGCAACTAGCTTTCGAATCGAGACTTCTCGCAATCACGGCTCAGATCTTTTCACGTTCAAACTACTTCCCGACCATATAGAGTAAGTGTAAGAAAACGTAGCCCCATGTTATCCAACGCTGCGAAAACTTTACGGCGTAGGTACCTCACAACGAAAATGTTACGAAAAGTGATCCCGTGACGCTCCTGCTAAATCAACTCGGCTGGTCAACCATGAACGAACGACCAGAACTTGATGAAGCTATAAGTGTGTACACAATTCAGGACACTCTGTCGTGTCCGATCGGAATTGTATTTTCAAATTGCAACGAAGCCCCCAATCGTGCGACGGATGTTCATTCTTTCCATCGACTTACTAACGACGGTGGTAAGAGAAATAGGGCGGTAGTTCGAAGGTCACTGTGCCACTTCTCCGGTTTGGCTACAGGGATGATTGCAGTTTCTCACCCGAGGCTAGGGAAAACTGAATGTGAATACATCCAAACGAACATTTTTAGGAGGTACTCGAGGGCACCGTCAATGAGATGTTTGACCGAATGGATGTGCACCCAGTTCGGCCCGGGTGAAGTTTCAGAAATATAATATAAGGCCCATTGTAGTTCGTGGATAGAGAATGGGTAATGGCAGAATTACATTGTACGAGTAAAGTCAATATGTTCGCTTTCTCTCGAGTCTTTAGTAGGAAAGCAACCGGGTAATTTGTGGATATGGATATCTGTCTGAAAGTCTAAGCGAATTTGTTGCATATTCCCGCATGGGAAGAAGACATGGTACCTGCTTCTGAAAGGATGTTGATATGTTGTTTAGGGCATTCATGAATGCGTTTGAATTTACCCTCACTTAGTTGAGGGTGGTGTTCAGATTGAGAGTGTTGACTGATTGCGTTCAGCTTCCTGGTCTCTTTTCCAAAGTTAGTTTGCGGGATTCGACCGACCGTGCGCGACCAAAAAACGTCACGCAGGCTGCAACGTCTTTCTGCCGCATCCCGAACCTGTGGGCACCACCAGGGCTTTTAGAAAAATGTCCGAGGAGAAATACAAAGGGATGCATGCGGCAGCTGCCCTCCAAATCCGATCGTACAAAGAACTGATGAATTCATGCTCTGAAATGGCGCAGGGATATCATCCATATCGATCCACGGCTCGTGTGTCGAATTTTTCTCATAACAGGCATTTCGGTGGTTGAATTGAAATTCTTGGGCAGGGTGGTTTTTAGGTTGATTGGAGAGTAGTAGTAGTAGAAGTAGTTTCTTCGGTTTTCCACCGGAGCTCCAACGTGTAGTCACTGAGTGCTCTCCCGTAAGGCACGTTGATTGGAGAAGAGGGAGATGATGACTGGCGTATGGTCACCGTCATGTGTGAAGGAAGGACTCCCCTAACGAGTTGGGATGCCGATGTCGGAAAAATTATGAGCGTGGCTCCTTTGTGTGTTCCCGCCCTTGACTGGAGATCGGATGGGGTGCGCTGAGGGTCTGGGGATGTTAAGGTATTCATCTAATGGCCAACTTATGGCCCGTTGTCTGCAGGTTCATCTTCAGTATTCTTGGCTTTTCAGGTCGTTGAAAACGTTGAGCGAGCGCCAAGGTGAATCCTCCACTATCCAAGGTTCTGGGCTGGGTGCCACCCATGTATGTGATGTGGCCTGGAAGTGGGAGACCTGTATTCCGGCACTGCTCTGCGTTTGCCAGACCTGGAATTGAACTCAGAAGACACCCAGTAGATCGGTGGCTATTTTTAGGCAGTGAGGCCTGTAGGGGTGCTGAGACACCGCCCGATAGATACCCAGGGGTGGAAAAGCCTGTAACGGGTGCCAGCAAGAGAGCGGCACGCCCGAGGTGCCCGGTTTTATTCTATAGCCCAGGTGAGCCTGGTCCCCAGGTGTTGGTTTGGCAGGCTCCATGACCTTGCCCCTTGAACAGCTCGGGTGGGCATTTCGTCATCGCTTACAACATAAGGATAGGTTTATGAGTTTCACTTTTGATGCCTAGTGATTTTGGTTGGTTGTCGGCTATTGATTAAAATCAGGTTGAGAGAATCTATGGCGTCAGCCACTATCCCTCCCCTGGGGTCTGTTCTGCCTCATTCTCACATTTACTGATAGCTGTTAAAAGTCTCCAAGGAGGAGTATAGGCAATAGCAACAGGTGTAACAGTTCGGTCATCAATGCTTCCGACAATCGGTGGCGAGTAGATAGATGGCACTGTTAGAGGTCTTGTAATGGATATCGTCACAGCGATTGCTTGAAGTTCTGTTGTCAGGGGAAGGGAGTGGTGAGGTACAGTACGCTCTAGTGGGTCAGGAGGGACTTTTCGCCGCGAGCACCCACGTTGTTGTGACCTTCGTGACGGTGTGTAACGTATTGGATAATTATGGAGGTGGTAGTCTCACCAATGTTTAATCACCTGGAGACACATCACCAATGGCTAATGGGTAGAAATTAGTGATAGTAACTTGTCCTTTTTGTTCACAAGTCACTTGCCGTTACACTCAAGTACTGAAGTATCAAAAAGGAATAACCGCCATACAGAATGCCCCCAAAGTCAAGCGGAAATAAGCCTAACTAGCCTTGATTATGCCAACACAGTTAAATCTACAAAGAAATCGAACCCCGTAAATGACACCTAAATCGTCGACGCATGCTAAAACAATTCCCACCCCATCAGCAGCAACACTTTCGCACCCAGCCTAACGACCGCTCCGGCATCAGAGGTCAAAGGCCTAACAAAGAGCATAGCGTTGCACAGGTGGACTCCGCTAGGGAAGCAAAAAAAAAAGACGTCGATATCTCCGATGACGACCTCGAGGTGCTCAGTACCAGCTCGCACAAAGCAATAGACTAGCAACAGTCCACAAATGCCAGCTTGTCAGGCTCAAGACACAGCCCGGAGCCTTGTACGGCTTAGGCGGTGGATGGCACTTATTTTCAAAATTTCAATACCTGGAAAACTTTGAAACGTTAAGCTTTAGACGCGAAGACCAGTATACGATGGTTCAATCAAATGTGTTGTCTTCTTATTGGTTACGATGCTAGCTCTGCACGAAGCTTGCGGGTGAAAGCTTGATGCTATTTTGGGAAAGTTGCATACCTTTACGGTCTTCGCCCCATCTTTTACTCCGCCTTATAATATGTTTAGTTTGATATTAGTGTTTCTATTTATTTATTTCAATCTCTTTGATTAAATTTTTCTTAGAGTATTTTCAGTGGGGCACAGACAGAGTACTTCATCGAGCAATACCTGAAATCGGTTGGGCGTGTCGGTTCAGATGCCATGAGGCAACAACCCAATATGTGCTTTCCCACTGCCTGGCTGCCTCCTGCTACTGTCTGCTTCTTGGACAGTTCCAGATCAATGTGCACTTGAAGTTCACTTAGTAGATTTAGACTGGCCCTAGCAGTTTCTTTGGCTACTACTAATTCATTGTTCATATCTTTGAATTCATTAAACGTTTCGCTTCCACTTATGGTACAACAGCAAGCAGCCTTGGGAGTGTTGACTGCATCTGCATTGGATTGGCCCAACATCAGGCATGACTGAGTTCTGTGACCTGTTCTACCCTCAAAAAGTGGCTCAGTGCTTATACGAAATTAATCCGTGCCTATATGAAGTGGCTTTGTGGGGATTGGAAGCGAGTCTATGCGTCTGAGAAATGTATGTGCATATAAGAAGCGAGTCTGCGTACATGGAAAGTTGGTCCGTGCACATAGAGTCTGTCAGTCTTTTTGTAAAGGAAGTAGGACTGTTCATATAGGTTGCAAGTCTGTGCGTAGAAGAAGTGGGTCTGTTGGTACAAAAAAACAACGTTTAAAGGGTCTGTGCATGTATAAGTGGGTCTGTGTGTGGATGAAGTCCGTGTGTCTGTGTGTATAGGAAGCGAGTCTCTACATAGAAACTGGGTCTGTGTGTATAGGACGTTGGTCAAAGACAAAGTGCGTGTGTGTATGGGAAGCTGGTCTGGGCATTAAGGACATCGACACCTTAATTCGACCATGTGAGTTGAAATAAACAGGTTAGGTTGAAAAGTGAACTGACAGAAAGGTGATAAGTGTTACAGCATTTGGGACAACTTTAACATGCACGTGCGTATGTGTATGTGCGTATGTGTCAAAGTGTGTATGTGGAAGTGTGTGTGTGTGTGTGTGTGTAAGTGCGTGCGTGTGTGGACGCTGGATTGGGGCATTTCTCAGCGAGAGAGTACAGGTTGTGGCTGTTGACGGCTGTGTGTCGGCGGAGTCGCGAGTGGAGAGCGGAGTTCCACAGGGCTCAGTCCTTGGACCGATTCTCTTCCTGATACTTCTCTCTGACATTGACAATGAGGTTAAAACAGCCCGTGTCACCTCATTCGTTGACGACACGCGAATGTCGGGTAGTGTAGCGGATAAGGAAATGCTGAAGCTCTTCATAGGGACCTTACCCTGCTCTACAAATGGGCAGACACAAACAACATGAGATTCAATAATAGCAAATTTGAACTCATCAGGTACGGCAAGAACGATGGACTGAAGGAGCAAACCGGCTACAGATCATACAACGATAGTCCCATCGTTGCAGTGACTAATTTGCGGGACCTGGGTGTCGCAATGATCAACGACGCTTCCTTTGCTGCTCACATTTGTGAAATCGCACGCAAAGCCCGTAATCAAATGGCATGGATCCTGTGGGTCTTTGTAACAAGAGAAGAGAGACCCATGCTTATCTTGTTTAAAACAATGATTATCCCAATACTTGAATATTGCTGCCAGCTTTGGGACCCCTGGAAGGCGGCGAACGTCGGGTGCTCGAGGGCGTTCATCGCACCTTCACGAGCCGAATCCGTTTAGTCCAACATCTTGATTACTGGGGAAGGCTGAGGGTGTTGGGTCTCTGCTCGCTGGAGCGTAGACGGAAGAGATACATCATCATCTACGTATGGAAAATTCTTCGTGGCCTTGTCCCAAACTTGTACGGCCGCTCGACGATTAAGGAAAAATAAAACTCAAGAAGAGGACGACTCTGCGAACAGGGCCGGATCAACAATAGAGCAAACGGACGAGTGGTCACACAAGGGATGACGTCGCTCTCCTTTCGGGGGCCTGCTCTCTTCAACTCGCTCCCGCAGTGGGTACGGGATGAAGATTGCTCCACGGTGGTGGAGTTCAAGCGGGTGCTAGACAAGCTCCTGAGGATCGTGCCTGACCAGCCCAACATGCCTCACTACGGTGTCCGGGCACTGAGCAACCAGCTGGCTCTACTGAGGGTGGACGGAAATTTTCCAGCCCGTCCCCCAATAGACATGGCATCTACCTAATCCCTCCTCCCTCGCGGCATCGCGGGGACAGCGAGTTGGGTGGCGGTGGAGCTGCTGTCGAGGACGTCGGTGGTGCACCAGCATGGCCGAGAGCGCACTGCGCCTAGAACACACCTATAGGAACTACAGGTGTGCGCGCGCGTGCGTGTGCGCACTTGTGCATGTGCTTGGTATGTGTATGTGTGTGTGTGTATGCGTGACTCTGGAGGCAACCATGTAATTATTAAATTTGTTTTGTTACTTCAGACGCCAGTGATTTCTTCGAAAGTTGAATGCTAGGAAAAGGCAATTGCACGGGTGAGATGATGACCCATCATCAATTGACATGGCTGGTCACCGAAAATCATTATCAATTGTGGCTGGTCACTGAAAACGGAGCACTGGGTCGTTAAAGAAACTAGCACGGTTAGCCTGGCATCTATCGGTCCGTCAAGAGGGTTCCCATACAACAAGGAAGCCGCATCAACAGCAAATTTCCCAACAGCGACACTAAAAGAGGTCTGGTGACGGCGATAAACTAGCTCCTATTGTAGTGTAGGTGTTTAGGTCACACCCAGCGCTGGCTTGGAAAGTTGCATGGAAACATTTCAACCTTGGCCCGGTTGATTGGAGCCAACTAGTTAATTGGAGCTTACTAGCAGCGAATATAAATCGATGTTAGCTATGCTCTACATTATCATTACATTTGTACAGGCTAGAGTGAATACCACATTGGAACGCGACATTGGCCATTTAACAGTGGGAAGAAGATGTAGGGATTGGGATACCATGTATGAGGTCTTCATCCAGACAGGAAACTTTAAAAAATAAAAAGGACACACAGAAGGGAGTGTTTCATTGAAACAGGGTTATCTAAAAAAAGTAAACACCCAAACAGAAGTCAAGCTTCGACATCTACAGTGAGCCAGGGAGAATTCATTCTTCTACCATTGGTTGAATTAGACTGACATAACATATCGGTAATTAAATTTAGCGCTACTCAATCTACTCCAAATCAGTTGCTAACATGAATAAACGCTGGAGCACAAATGGAAGTAGAACGTGCAACTCTCGTCACGTTCGCAAATTGAAACCGTGAGAAGCTTTCTCACCTGACGTAAGAATGGCGCGCAAGGCAGCCCTGTTGTCCTCCTCGGCCGCCTGATGCAGAAGTGGCCGTGCCATCACTCCACCAGCAGGAGCCGTGTGCCGCGCACCAGCCCTCGCCTCAGTGGCAAGGCCCCATCACCAGTCATAACCATCGCCTCCTCTCATGCACCAGACCATCTACAGTAGTCTGCGTCAAGAGGTGCCAATGGTGCGGGTTGCTGGCTGTTGCAACCTCTGTGGTGCCTGGCTGTCTGTCTGCCCAGTTGCCCCAGTCTCAACTATGCCAGTCTGCCCGCGCCTGCATGCAGCGGGCTCAGCTACGCCTGTCAGCCTTCTTGTATCAGTCACAACTATGCCTGTCTACCTGGGCCTGCATGCACCAGGTTCAGCTATGCCTCTCTGTCCGCTTGTATCAGTCTCAGCTATGCCTGTCTGCCCGAGCCCACACGCACCAGGCTCAGCTATGCCAATCTACCCACATGTAGCAGTCTCAACTATGCCTGCAACGTGTATCATATCCAGCTATGCCTGTTTGATTCTAAGCGCCTGTGAACGGGCCTCAAGGTTTACAATTAGATTGAGGTCGCTCATGGACTAGCGTCAGATGAATGGAGGTTTAAGAAGGCACTAGAACCTCTGTTGTTCAAACAAGACTAAGAAACATTTTGTACACTGAAACAATAAAGTAATTATAATACTTTTGAATGCTGAAAAAAATAAAGCTTACATTAGATAATTATGTTGGCGCCAGCAAAATTGTTGCTACCGTAAAACAAACATGGCGTTGCTAGGCTTTGGCGAATTGAGTGCCAAAGCTTTCAAGTAAACTGGAGTAGGCCTTGGTGAAGCTAGGCAATTCAGAAAAAGCCAGAAATCGCCAGCCACAGTAAAATAATCGCTTCTCCCAGCATCCTCAGTTCCTTGTAAAATTAATAAGTTTTGAATTAGGATTTCAGTTGGAAAATTTTTGGCATATCGTTTTCCCCAACTTCTAAAATTCGTCAGCAATTTGTTAGCCCAGTCGTATTGTTCCCATTAATCAGGAATCATGGTCTGGGTTAAAACCATTTTAACAATTTCACTTAGGTTGCAGAAAATCTGTTTGGATCACGTTCAACATTCGAATTTTAAATGCGAACGCAAATCTTAGTAGAACTCCACAGTACCTTAGCAATGATGTGCTACATTTCATGTAAGCTTCACAATAGGAGATTCATGCTATTTCGCAATAAATAACATAATAACTCGAGAAAGTCATGACTTAAGTACTCCTGAATTCGTTTTCAGTGATGGCTTCAGAAGTAGGGACACCACAATTCAAATTATACAAATTCGTATTTCCTAAGCAAAAAAATTATTTGATTATTTGGCAAACCTCAAAAGCAAAGATTTTTCAATGAGGTCATGTGGGAGATTGAAAACAACCCAGACTGGGACCCAAAAATTGTCAGAAAGATGGATGTATGTCTTCCCAGGGTTCTGGTTGCCTGGAGGCAGACCAGGATGAAGAACTTTTTCCTGACTCACCTGGTGCTGCGTGTGGTGGCGGTGGTGGCTCTGAGATGGATGATGGGGCGGTGTTGCCTGTGTTTTCTCTCATCGCGTTGCTGGATGTTGCGGAGGATGATGAAGATCTGCATTGCCTTCCTTCGCAGTCGTCTGGTAGTGTCTGAGGTGCTGGTGTGGGGGGCCTGGGGCATCTAGGCGTGTCAGTGTTGGGGCGCCTCTGTGCACTCCGGTGGTTCTGGAGTTGTTGCACGCTGTTCCTTCTGTGACCGGATCGTTGGTGGCGTCTCGATTGAATGTTTCTTGTGTGGATGTAAATTTCATGCAGATTCGGCATGTGTTGGGATTGACCGGGGCGTCATTGACTGTGTGTGTAATGAAGGAGGGAATGCTGTGAAGTATTTTTGCTTGCAGGTGTAGGAGTGGATCCGGGGTGGATTTGATTTGGGCCTCCTTTCCACCAGAGCCTCAACGTGAGTCATAATAGGCTCCCCGTAGGGCGCGACCGTCGTTGATTCAGGTAAGTCCACACGGCCTTGCGTGCGAAAATATTAATTTTGCCAAGATGAAGTCAGTGCACATTTCAATTGTGGCACATTCGCGTACTAGCGCGTACAAGAGAGTAAAGAGTTAATGCGTATCTTCGTAAAATGTGTTGTTATTTCTGTGCGTAATGGGGTGGAGAGACCACCTCATTTGCAAAGTTGTTAGGGGTTTAGACAGCTTTGTATAGTCCGGTGTGTTTTCCGAAAGCGATGAGCTTTTTACGGTAGGTTGGGTTCGTGAGTAGGCTTTGTAGGTTGCACGGAGGATCTAGGAACGCTCGTCGGGCTGCCGCGAGTGCGTTGTAATCCATCAGTAAGTGTTTCACGCTTATAGCCACTTGGTGGCAACAGCGGCAAGGTGGCGCGTTTGGTCCTATGTCGACATCCATCAGGTGGTTGTGAGTTATCCACGTGTGTCCCGTGCACAAGCGGTTGATGAACACTTGTTTTTTTCTGTTGGTGAACTTTGTTTCCCATTCTTCGACTGAGGGTTTGACTGGAAGCATTTTTTGTCCACTCAGTTGCGACATTTCATCCCATCGGGATGTTATATGGGAGTTGATGATAGTGAACCAGTCCCGGTAATGTATTGCAAAAAAAATGTTCTTGGTGAGTAGATGCCAGTTTAGCAAGCGAGTCCGCAAGTTCGTTTCCTCTTATTCCCGCGTGCCCGGGGATCCAGCAGAATTCCATTGCCTGACCCATCTCGGATATCACAAAGAGATCGTGCTGCATCTTACGTAGAAATGGATGTTCATAGTGCAGTGTTTTAAGCTGGGTGAGGACACTCAGACTGTCTGAGAATACGACGTATTTGAGGAAGCGACGTGTTTTTGCGATAGAGACGGCTAGTTCGAGTACGCGAAGCTCCGCAGAGAACACATAGGCCTCTTGTGGGAGGGTGGCCGAAAGTGGGGTGTCCCCGCACACAGCGGCGGCTCCCACTCCGTCCGCGGTTTTGGAGCCGTCAGTGTATATGTGGCGGTACTCTGAATATACTTCCTCGAGTAGTCTTAGGAATTCCTGCCGGTACGCGTTGGTTGGAGTAGTTGCTTTAGGGTAGATTTGCAGGTCTAGGTTGACCGGTGGTGGGTTGATCATCCATGTTGGTGTGTTAATTTGAAGGATTCGGTAGGAAAATGAAGGCTTAATAGCTTTACGATTGATGTAAAGCGAGGTCAGCAGGTTATCCACAAGTAGGGAAAACGGTGGGCATATATTCTTTTTAGCCGCAAAAAGGCGCTTATTGGATATGTTAGTGATGTGGCTGATTGCTGGATCCGGGGTGGTGTCTGCTGTTGGTGGTGGAAGTAAGTCGAATCTTCTGTCAGCATTTGATCAGCTGCTTGCTGCTGTGGGATCAATCTCTAGGGGGCTGTCTGAAGTTTCTGAGAGGTTGGATGCAATGTCTGCTGC
>SDVV010018373.1:0-13774 GCA_016164225.1 Gammarus roeselii
TTACCAGTCCAGTAATATCGACTAGTTTCAAGTGATGTTAGGTGATCGCTCGTTAGTAGACTGTAGAGTTCGAAATGTTTATGTGCGCTTACCGCATATGTCAGTGATTGTTTTGGGTGTTAGAGCGTTAGCAAATTTTATGTAAGGTTTTACTGTGAGAAATAGATTGAAGTGTCCAGAAACGCAAGAGAAGGAATACGATAGGAAATGATTAGCGGTGGGTAAGGGGAGGGGGTCAGGCGCAGAAGTGTCCATAAACGCAAGTGAAGGGTAAGATAGGGCATAGTTAGCGGTGGGTAGGAGGAGGGTGTGAGGCGCAAAAGTGTCCAGAATCGCAGGTGAAGGAAGAAGATAGTGCATAATTAGCGGTGGTTAGGGGGATGTGGTCAGGCGCACAGGTGTCCAGAAACAGAAGTGAAGGAATAAGAAAGAGCTTAACTAGCGGTGAGGAGGGGGTCAGGCGCAAAAGGGTCCGTAAACAGCATACTGAAAGTATAAGATTGGGCTTAATTAGCGGTGGGGAGGGGAGTCAGTCGCATAAGACGCCAAAACTGCAAACTTTTGGGGTGCTAAAAACGCACATTTTTTGATTCGGACGATGTAATTGTTATGAAGTATGTTATTTCTTAGTGTAACCGTCTTACTCGCTGTATATCTCGGACATTTTACTTCTAGGTTAAGGCGAATACTTTTCTGGACAAGTTAATTACTGTAGGTAAAGAGGGAGCACCCGGGAAGAGAGTGCCTAAGACAGGGTGTAATATATCAGTGTCATTCAATGGATCTTATCTCTAGATGTACTCCTCTCGTTACAATTTTTTGACAGTTTGGTAATACGTATTGTAGACAGAATGTATGCTTTTATTTAGTTTAATTGGTTTGTTCGCATGAAATGACGGTACATTTTAACAGGTTTTGTTAGTGTAGGATACATTTTAATAGGTTACTTTTATATCGTACTATATAGTTTCACAGGCACCGTGTTATTTCAATGATTTTTTTATTGCTCGCTCATTTTGTTATGTATTACTCATTTGAATAGAAACTTTTTTCTGCTCAAACTTGATTTAATTAGGATATGCGTAATCGATGTAGTTATGCAAAAAAGGGTGGCTTAATACATATTACCTTGGTTTGTTAGTGTAAGATACATTTGAATAGAAGCTCTTATAACGAATCTATTTAGTTTTCAACGGTTATTGCCCGTACATATTGTGATGTATTCGATGTTGTTACCGTAGGATATCGTTGCTCGATCGTTATTATGCGTAGATTAGGACATTTTTCTCTTTATTAGTGAGTCCCGTGATATGTACGGGGTATTTTTTAGCACGATCGATATTGTTTGAATAAATCCATTCCCTTTAAGCGTATGCTGTAGTACAAAAACAAGTGGCACTCGAGGACCTTTCTATCCATCAATGCCACATAAATATTTTATCTCATCTCGCACCTCTCGGAGAATAAGGGTATGGGGATGCTGGAATACGGTGGGCTTAAGAATAAGGTTAACTTACGAGCCGGTTACGGCTGCTTACGGACGGACGGATGGACAGCATTCCGATATACATTGGCAGTTTTTATGTTATGAACATTTTCCATTATATTGTATTTTGTATTGTATTTACATATGTTTTTTCTTCTTTAGATGGTTGTATAGAGGTACGCTTGGTTCCTTCCTGTTGCTCATTATATATATTCATACGGTTCTGGTAGGGTTAGTGTCATTCAAAATTTCTGGTGGGGTGGGGTGTTGGGATCCCCTAGGCAAAAGTTGGATGCGCTTCTGGAAAATTAGGTGAGTTTTGCTGATATCTGTTCATTGTCTTATCATTTATTTTTTCCGGGGCACGTTTGCCATGTTTGAGTGTATGTATTGCTATATATTTTATGTCTGGATCATAATTCTATATATTTTTCTGTTCATATTCATATCTAGTTTGAGTATAATTGACTTATTCGGAAGTGGTTGGATGCTTGATATTGAATTCAGGCAATGTTCTGAGTATTTTTTCCTGTCGTTTATTTCATATGCATATAGTATATATAGGTAGTTGGCGATCGATCACATCGTTAAGATTAATATAGTAGGCGCAGTACGTTGCGCGTATTTTCAATCCATATATCTGTGGACAATGGACAAGATTTATTTAATTATGATATAGATACATGGGTATACATAGGACATTTATATCGTTTTTAGATATTTTAGGGTCGGTTGCAGTTCTATATCACGCATTTTCAATACATGTTTACGTGGACAATCGAACATGTTCAAGTTTTACTACATTATATGAACATTTACATGTTATAACATGTTCGGTTTGACTTATTTTTTCATCATTCACCCGGGTACATACGCCAAAGACGGTCTCACCTGGCTTGCGTCTCTTCCACGTTAAATTTAAGTTTACATCAGTAATACCCAAGACACATCGCTTCCTCTTTTTAGTGACGGTGAGATTATTTTACCTGGATTTTTTGGGGATGTCCGGATAGTTTTAGGTAAGAGTTGTGCACGTGTCAAGATAGTAACGCATGTTTTTAAGTTTACTGAGGCAGTTTTTAATAACGTGTGTCATAAAAGAAGCAGTAGATTTTTGCTTTCGGTTCTGTTTGAGCCTGATCAGATATATATCTATGATACCTTGGGTAGCTGTGTGCAATTTCAATTTGCTCAATATCTATCGCATTTTTTTAATGCCAGGCAGGTGGCGTTGTAATGCATTTCAATGCAAGTCATGTTGCACATCTGCAATTTCTCCATTGTAAAGAGGAAGTTTTGTGGGGTACATGGAGAAGACCATGCTTTCAATCAGAGGAGATTGCCGCATTTTTCGCCTCAATATCGTCCATACCTTTGAACTGGACTAATATCTATCGCATTTTAATGCTTCCCATACAGTATTGCAACTTCGTTGCATGTCATGTTGCATATATGCATTCAATGCTAGTCATTCGAGTAAAATTTAGGATATTATATTGCAAACAAAGATTTAAAAGATATATTTTTTATTGATAATAGATTTATAACAGTTTTTATATTTTAGGGGATTACATGGGTTCATCATTCATTAGAGAACATAACTATTCACTCCGAGAATCGTCACGAGCAACTGTACGAAACATAAGTAATGACTTCGACCGCCCTCCCTGGTCTTATCTTGAGCCTCAGTATCAGTGGCACTCCGCGAATTCTTTATCGATATTGAACAATATTTCTCACGCAGATCTGTCAGCTCATCATACTGGCGTAGGTATTAACATCTGGGTGTGATTTTTTCTCTGATCTATTGAGTTCCAGACCAATGCCCTTAGTACACATTTTAGATAAACGGATACCTTTGGGAGAAGTGTATGCAACAGTTCCAAACCTAACCTTGTAATCAAAACTTTGTTTATAGTCTTCCGCGAGCTTTTTTTCGACGCAAGTTTTTTACTTATAGTGGCATGTTTATGACATCGAATCGTTGAAGGGTTTCTCTTACTATTGCCAACATTTTCATTCTCTACATCCCAGCAGATAACCAAAAAAATTAATATACCAAATTTTCCTAGCACTCAAACGATTGAGACACTTTTTTATAATTTTTCACTTCTTATATATGTTACCCTTCCATTACCCCATTTGATGAAACGGTTCCCTTTACCTCAAGCAGGTTTTTCTTCACATGAGTTTTTTTGTAATCACATCTTATATTTTCAGTAGTTTCCGTTTCGGCTAAGGTTTGGGTCTCCTCCCGCCATATCGATTTAGCCATTTTCATCCATTCTTCATAAATTCTGCGCTTTGTTGTTAGAGTTGAAGCACTTTCTTTACTGCTCGCACCATGTTGAGTACTGTATATCTCTTTATTGTTGAAACCCAGGTCCGGTTTATTGTATTCTATCAGTACACCCGCTGCATCCCTAAGGCTTTTGTTTCAATGGTCATTTCTTATAAGGTCAAACGCAAGATAATTGCATCGTTTGAGATGTTTCCAAAACCCGAATGTGGAGTTTGAATTGCTTATTTTTATCTTCGCAGTGCAGATAACACATATTCCCGTTTGTTCATTTCTATTCAAATATTTTCAAATCAAACTAGGCGACAACCTTCTACACCGAAAGCGGACGGCTATCTGAATGAGTACATATATGAGTCCAATTTATACATACGGGATCGTTAGCGTCACTGTGTTGGCACATGTATTGTCACCAAGTAGACATTTACACACATTGGTGCAAGAAGGGTCACCATACACTGCCAGATGCATTAATACCTAGGCAACCTTACCTAACCTATAGAACAACATCCCTTGCTTTTGTTACAAGAAATATAGATTGGATCAGCTTTACATCATGTTATGTTGAAAGAACTAATCATCCCAACCTCACCTAACCTATTGTATCCAAGAACAATGTAATTTCGATCGCTTTTTCATGCATGCATATGATTTACAGTGTTTAAGGGTTAATGCATGACAAATATCTCCACTTGACTCTATACAGTGATCTATCCTTTGCAGTTTTGATACGCATTTCCAATTTTTTATCTAGCAAAATTTCATCTGTTTTCATACATAATTTCATCATTGTTTGAATGTTATACCTATTTTTCATATGATTCTTGATGTTTGATTCCACAAAATTTCTACAACACTTTTACATGTTATTCACACACATCAAAAAACCTAACCTAAATTAACTTAACTTATGTGCGGTATTCAGTCATTGATGTATACAATGCATAACAAATATCTCCACTTGACTCTACATTTTGATCTATCCTTTGCAGTTTTGATACGCACTTCCAATTTTGAGCTAGCAAATTTCATCTGTTCTCATACATAATTTCATCATTGTTTGAATGTTATTGCTTTTTTCTTCATATGATTCTTGATTTTTTGATTTTATACAATTCAATTTTTTGATTTGATACAATTTGATTTGATACAATTTATGTACGGTTTTCAGTCATTGATTCAAAGATATGCTGGATTATATGATTGAATTTGAGGGAAGACTCATACAGAGTGATGATGGGAAAGGTTGTATGTACGCACCATGCTGATACAGATAAAAAACGAGGAATATGTCACTGATGATGCCAGCAAGGTCTCTAGATAATACAAATAAATACTAATACAACCATGTAAATCCTATAACATTTGTTTGTATTATGCGAAAACTCAAAGGTTAAGCAATGAAATTGCAAACATCGTGTCAGTCGGAGGTAGCATCGATTGGTCGAACAAGGTAGGAGAATATGTTTCAAAGCGTGAAATGATGCCATAAACCTATCACGAGGTAAATGATCTAGATGTGTTACAGATTGTTAGTATATAAATCAGAGTCCGATCAGATCATGTCCAGTCAAGATTGTAATTCTGTTGTGGAAGGATGGGGTATAGCTTGAGTCGTCGTTTGTTCGAAAGTAATGGAGTGATGGGGTCTGTAAACTTTGCAAAAAATAAATAAAATTGAATAAACATAAATCCACAAGTAATGTATGATGACATCTGAAACGAAGTCATTGTCATGAATATGAAAATTATAGGAAAGAAAAGGTAGATCAACTGTGCAAGTCGTCAAAGGATGTAGAGCCAGGAGGTATCGAAGGAAGAAATAAGAAAAACATAGTGTGAGACCCTGTGTCCGTTTGTATGATGATGGAAACAAATATGAATTACTTGTAACATTCAATCCATCTAAGATTGAAAATCGGTCGTCTCTTCTAACATATATGAGTCGAGATTGACCACGAAAAGGAAATAATTAGCTGCAAGTTTTATAAAGAACCGTGTGCAGGGGGTGTTCATTTGTATATATCGATGATTGAATACCGTACCTAAGGTTAGGTTAGGTACCATACATAATGTCAGGTTAGGTTTGGTGAGGTTTTTGATGGGTGTGAATAACATGTGAAAGTTTTGTAGAAATTGTGTCAAATCAAACCTCAAGAATCATATGAAAATATGTATAACATTCGAACAATGGTGAAATTATATATGAAAACAGATGAAATTTTGCTAGATCAGAAATTGGAAATACGTATCATAACTGCAAAAGATATATCAATGTGTAGAGTCAAGTGGAGATATTTGTTATACATCAATCCTAAAACATTGAAAATCATATGCATGCATGAAAAAGTCGATCAAAATTACATTATTCATGGATACAATAGTTTAGGTTAGGTTGGGATGATTGGTTCGTTTAACATAACATAACGTAAAGCTGATCCACATTGAATATCTTGTAACAAAAGCGAGGGATGTTGTTCTATAGGTTAGGTTAGGTTAGGTTAGGTTGCCTATGTATAAATGCATTTGGCAGTGTATGGTAACCCTTCTTGCACCAATGTGTGTAAATGCCTACATGGGGCCTATACATGTGCCAACACAGTGACGCTAACGATCCTGTATGTATAAACTGGACTCATATCTGTACTCATTCAGATAGCGGTCCGCTTTCGGTGTGGAAGGATAATGTCTAGTTTGATATGGAAATATTTCAATAGAGATGAACCCACGGGGATATGTGTTATTTGTACTGCGGAGATAAAATTAAGCAAATCAAGCTCCACATTCGGGTATGACAACATCTCAAACGATGCCGTTATCTTGCGTTTGATCGTATCAAAAATGAACGAGGAAATAAAAGCTCTAAGGATTCAACGGGTGTATTGATAGAATATAATGAGCCGGACCTGGGTATCGAAAACGAAGAGATATTCAGTACTCAATAGGAGGCGAGCAGTAAAGAAAGTGCTTCACCTCCAACAAGAATGGATGAAAATGACTAAATCGATTTGGCGGGAGGAGACCCAAATCTTAGTCGTGATGGAAACTACTAAAAATATGTGTAGTGAGATCAAGAAACCTCACGTGAAGAAGAACCTGCTAAAGTTAAAGGAAACCGTTTTATCAAATGGGGTAATGCAAGGGTAACAAGTATACGAATTTTAAAATTATTCACTAAAATTGAATGTATATCTGACTTTGTTTCAAAATTGTTGGAAATTTATCATGAGGAGAGGAAATCGTGTCATAAACGATTGAGTGCTAAGAAAATTTGGTACATTTCGGATATCTGCGGGAATATAGTGGATGAAAGTGTTGGCAATAGTAATATAAACCCTAAAACGATTCGATGTCATAAACATGTCACTATAATAAAAAAACTTACGTCGAGAAAAAGCTTGCTGAAGACTAAAAATAAAGTTTTAATTACAAGGTTAGGTTTGGAAGTGTTGCATACACTTCTCCCAAAGGTATCCGTTTATCTAAAATGTGTACTAAGGGCCTTAGTCTAGAACCCAATAGATCAGAGAAAAAATCACACTCAGATGATAACGCTTACGCCAATTTGATGAGCTGACAGATCCAGGTGAGAAATATTGCTCAACATTGATAAAGAATCCGCGGAGTGCCACTGATACCGAGGCTCAAGATGAAACCAGAGAGGGCGGTCGAAGTCATTACTTATGTTTCGTAGAGTTGCTTGTGTCGATTTTCGGAGTGAATAGTTTTGTTCTCGTATAAATAATAAGCCCATGTAATCCCCTAATGTATAAAAAGGTGTTATAAATCTATTAACAATGCGAGATATATCTTATAAATCTTTGTTTGCAATATCCTAAATTTAACTCGAATGACTAGCATTGAATGCATATAAGCAGCATGACATGCAACGAAGTTGCAATACTGTATGGGTAGCATTGAAATGCGATAGATAATAATCCAGTTTGAAGGTATGGCCGATATTGAGGCGGGAAATGCAGCAATCTCCTCTGCCTGAATACATGGTCTTCTCCAAATACCCCACAAAACATCCCTTGTACAATAAATTAATTGCAGATATGCTACATGACTTGCATTGAAATGCATTACAACGCCTCCGGCCTTGCAATAGAAAATGCGATAAATATTAAGCAAATGGAAATTTCACACAGCTACCTAAGGTATTCTAGATATATATCTCATCAGGTCCAAACAGAACCTAAATCAAAAGTCTATAGCTTCGTATATGACACACGCTATTAAAAACTGCCTCAGTAAATTTGAAAACATACGTTATTATCTCGACACGTACACAACTCTTACCTATAACCATCCGGACATCTCCAAAAATTCCGTGGAAAATAATCCTACCATAATTAAAAAGAGGAAGCGATGTGACATGAGTGATACTGATGTAAACACGGATTTAACATGGAAGAGACGCTAGCCAGGTGAGACCGAATGATGAAAAAAAATACGTCAACTTGAACATGTTATAACCTGTAAATGTTCATAGAATGTAATAAAACTTGAATATGTTTGATTGTCCACCTAAATATGTATTGAAAATGCGTGATATAGAACTGCAACTGACCCTTAAATAATTTAAAAACGATGTAAATGTTCCTATGTATACCTATGTATCTATATCATAATTAAATAAATATTGTCCCTTTCTCCAAAGATATATGGATTGAAAACATGTGAAACGTACTGCGCCTACTATATTAATCTTAACGATGTGATCGATCGCCAACTACCTATAAATATTATATACATATGAAATAAATGACTGGAAAAAAACACAGAACATTGCCTAAATAAGATATCAAGCATCCAATCAACTTCCGAATAAGTCTATTATACCCAAACTAGATAAGAATATAAACAGAAAAATATACATAATTATAATCCAGACTAAAATATTTAACAATAAATACACTCAAACAAGGCAAACGTGTCCCGGAAAAAATAAATGATAAGACAATGAACAGATATGAGCAAAACTTTCCTTATTTTCCAGGAGCGCATCCAACTTTTGCCTAGGGGATCCCATCACCCCACCCCACCAGAAGTTTGGAATAACACTAACCCTACCAAACCGTATAAATATATATTATGAGCAACATAAAGAAACCAAGCGTACCTCTCTACAACCATCTAAAGAAGAAGAAACATATGTAAATACAATACATATCATAAAACAATATATTGGAAAATGTTCATAAAATAAAAACTGCCGATGCATATCCGAAAGCTGTCCGTCCGTCCGTCCGTAAGCAACCGTAACCGGCTCGTAAGCCAACCGTATCCGTAAGCTGACAGTATTTCAGCCATCCCCTAACCTTGTTCTCCGATAGGTGCGAGATGAGATAAGATCTTTATGTGGCATTGATGGATAAAAAAGGTCCTCGAGTGCCACTTGTTTTTTAAATACAGCATACGCTTAAAGGAAATGGATTTAATCAAACAATATCGATCGTGCTATAAAATACCTAGTATATACTACGGGACTAACTAATAAAGAGAAAGATGTCATAATCTACGTATTATAACGATCGAGCAACGATATCGTACGGTAACAACATCGAATACATAAAAAAAAATATGGGCAATAACCATTGAAAACTAAATAGATTCGTATAAAAGCTTCTATTCAATTGTATCCTACACTAACAAACCACGGTAATAGATATTAGGCTACCATTTCTTGCATAACTACATCGATTACGCATATCCTAAATAAATCAGGTTTGAGAGGTAAAAGTTTCTATTCAAATGAGTAATACATAACAAAATGTGCGAGCAATAAAAAACCATTGAAATAACAGAGGGCCTGTAAAACTATATAATACGATATGAAAGTAACCTATTAAAATGTGTCCTATACTAAAAAAAACGTGGTAATATGTACCGTCATCTCTTGCGAACAAACCAATTAAATAAAATTAAAGCATACCTACCGTCTACAATACGTATTAACAAACTGTCAAAAACTCGTAACGAGAGGAGTACATCTAGAGATAAGATCCACTAAATGTCACTGATATATTATACCCTGTCTCGAGCACTCTCCTCCCAGGTGCTCTCTCTGTACCTACAGTAATTAACTTGACCACAAGAGTATTCGCCTTAACCTACAAGTATAATGTCCGATATATACAGCGAGTAAGTCGGTTACACTAAGAAATAACATACTTTCTAACAATTACATTGTCCGAATCAAAAAAATTGCGTGTTTGGCATTCCAAAAATGGGCCGTTTTGGCGTCCCTATGCGACTGACTCCCCTCCCCACCGCTAATTAAGCTCTATCTTATTCCTTCAGTAGGCCGTTTACGGACCCTTTTGCACCTGACCCCCTCCACACCGCTAATTGAGCCCTATCTTATTCCTCCACTCGCGTTTCTAGACACTTCTGCCCCTGACCCCCTCCTCCTACCCACAACTAATTATGCCCTATCTTATTCCTTCACTTGCGTTTCTGGACACTTTACTCTACTATTAGATTTTTTTTTGTAGTGTTGGATGTGTTATTCCTGTCATTTTTGTCTATTATAACGAATACTGTATAAATCCACTCAATCATATTTGCTACAGATCCGTGATGTAAGGTCCGCAGTCAACAAGATCTAGGATATAAATCATGCCTAAGGAACATAATTAGCGAATAGGATTGTCATACGTTGCCAAACACATTAATACCTAGGCCACCTAACCTAACAGTCACCCTAACTAATAGTTATGTATTTTTTATTCGTGTTTGATGCTTATGTATGTCATTGATATGTATGAAACTCTCCACTTGGGCTGTATATTTATCATATCAAAAGCAGTTTGAATACATTTATCCAATTTGATCCAGCAAATACCCTTTTGCAGATATTTAGATTCCAGAATTTTCATCGATATCTCTGTTTTCATGTTTAGATGAGACTCAGCAGGTAGGATCCAAAAGAACTTATACACTTCAATTTGTTACACTTTCTTTAATGTGGATAAGTGTCACACGATATCAGGTTCAAAGATCTAGTCATCCTAACCAACTTAACCAATAATTATATCTTTTCATTCAAGTTTGATGGTTATGTATGATATATAGTCATTATTTTTGTGCGATGTACATATCACATCCCCTCCACACGACTCTATTTCACGAAGCTTTTTTTATTTAGTGTCACACACCAGGTACACACATACACGCTTTGTACGCATATTCAGGGCCGGGCACTGTATAATGACGGCGTATACAGGGATCAATACAGGCACAATGTAGACACATACACATATTTGTGTTCATATACAGGGTCGGTTAACATCTGTAGCATTTTACCTCTGATCTATGATTCTTCCATTGGAACAAAGTCCCTTGTTTTTTGTTACAAGATATTTAATGTGGATCAGCTTCACGTCATGTTAGGTGAAAAGAACTAATCATCTTAACCTAACCTTATCTTTTCTAACAGAGAATTATGTATTATCGATCGACTTTTCGTGCATACATAAGATAGTTTTTCGTCGATATGATGTATTCAAATCCTTCCTCTCCACCTGGCCCTACATTTGGATCTATCATTTGCAGTTTTGAATTTTGTTCTAGTAATTTTCATCCATTTCATATGCAAATTACATCGTTGTTCTGATTGTTCAAACCTATTTTGACATGATTTTTTATTTCTACATGTTATTCACAGCCATCAAAACCTAACCTAACCTAACTTTATTTATGACATTCAGTCATTATAATACCCTTATGAAACCATCCAAACGACTCTAAAAAAAACTTAAACAAATATGTTATATATTTCGTTGTCACTCTCACAACCCATATTTTGTTACAGGTATTTCATATTATTTTTGATTTGACACAATTCTACATCATTTTAATATGTTTTTCACGCCCATCATAAACTAACCTTACCTTATATATGGTATTCAGTCATTGATATATACATATGAACCCCTCCAGATGACTCTAAATATCACTTTAACATACACGTTATTTATTTCGTAGGCACTCTCGACCCAAATTTGAAATTTCATTGAAACTTTGTATTTTAAATGTTTGTTAGACATTTTTTAAACTCATGTAACACGTGCATATGCATGAACATACTCATGCACGTACGTCAGATGTACACAGCTCTATACACATACATACATACCTAATTGATGACCTAGGCGAGCAATGTTAGGCCTAATGTTCAGCGAAAAACAACATGTAATCAACTTATAATAGCTAGCTTCATACCGAGAATGAAGTCAGTGTTACGTTGATGTCAAGCGGAGACATACGTTTTGTCATAAAATAAACAAAACTGATTATTCGTATCTCAAAATTTATTTATTAGTGTTGGAAGACGAAATCTCCGAAGATGATATGAGTCGGATGGAACAACTATTGACTAGTGTTGTAAATATCAGTTATCTTACAATGGGTAAAACAAGAATCAAAAGAGCGGGAGATATCATTCATATGTAGATGCAGGAAAAAGGAAGTCGGCTTTGGGTAACTGATGTCGACGCGTTCCAGTCGTATGTAACAAAAATAAGGGGAACTAAGAAAGCAAATCTCAAAATTTGTATGATCTAAGTGGACAAATCATCATCATGACTGTAATAAAGCTGATGTAGTGGGAAACAAATTATACCTATGAACAAATGGAAATCTGGATTGTATGCAAAAATTCTCAATGATGGAGATCAGAATGACTTTGAATTGGAGAAGTTCATGCTGTTTCAAATCAAAAAAACGAGGTAGATGTCATTGGTGATGCCAGTAAGGTCTGTAAATAATGGCAATAATTACTAATAAAACTATGTAAAGCCTAATGAAATTATTATATTATCCTATACTCAAAAGTTAAGCACAGAATTGCAAACATCGTGTCAGTCGGAGGTCACATCGAATTTTCGAAATCAGTAAAATATGTTTCAAGGCGTGAAATTATGTCATAAACCTATCTTGAGGTAAATGATCTAGATGTTTTACACATTGGTTGGATATAAATCAAAGTCCGATCAGATCTTGAGTCATCGTCAAGAATATGAAAATTATAGGAAATAAAAGGCAAATCAGAGATGCAAGTCGTCAAAGGTTGTGGAGCTAAGTGGATATATCGAAGTTAAATAAGGAAAACATAGTGTAGGACCATGTGTCCGTTTTTATGTAACTGGATACAATTTGAATTAGTTGTAGCATTCAATCCATCCAGGTTTGAAAATGGGGCCTCTCTGTTAACTAATTCGGTTCGAGAGTGACAACGAAAAAAAAACATGTATGTTAAAGTGATATTTAGAGTTTTCAAGAGGGGTTCATATGTATTATTTCAATGACTGAATACTGTACATAAGGTTGGGTTAGGTTATGATGGGTGTGAATAACATATTAAAGTGATGTAGAATTCTGTCAAATCAAAAAATAATATGAATTACCTGTAACATTCAAACCATCTGCGTTGCAAAATGAGTTCTATCTGCTAACAAATATGGGTTGAGAGTGACAACGAAATAAATAACATATATGGTTAAGTGATTTTCTGAGTCGTTTGGAGGGCTTCATATGTGAAAAACAATGACTGAATACCATACATAAAGTTAGGTTAGGTTAGGTTCTGATGGGTGTGATCGGTTTCCCCCGATGGTTTCACCTGATTATTATATTAATGTAACTTATATGCGACCTAATTTGAATTCGGTCGTAGGAGTGAATGCCCGGAAAACATGAACTTTACCCAAGAGCATACTGTTTGGTGAGCGACTGTCTTGCCAATATCATATATACCTCAGCACATTACGGTAAAGGATGGACCTACCATGAAGGGAGGGGAGGAGGGATTGATCAATTAGATCAATTTAAAAAGTTAGAAGCCTAAAGGTCATAATGAACTGGCAAATCAAGAGACCTATTGATAGCATTGTATTATTGGCCGAGAAACATGCCTCCACTACTCGTCTTGGGTACAGATTATTCAAATACGCTAATACTTTGGCGTTAGAGCATGTTGCGTA